>VDFB02099630.1:4861-54826 GCA_007258455.2 Sequoia sempervirens | reverse complement strand
AGGCTGGGCCCCGAAAGGACAAAGTGGAAAAGTGGGGTGCGATCAAACAGGTCTACCAGTCGCTTTCTCTACTTTTATTTGTTTTCTTTATAAGATATAAGTTTGTTTGTCTCCTTTCTGGCATACTGGCATATTCTAAAACCCGCAGCAAACACATTCCATATTCAACACAATACCCGCATATTCTGGAACCCACAGCAAACACATACTATATTTAACACATGACAGTTAAATAAGTGGAAATGGGGGAAAACCTAGGTACGGCATGTCTGAGTGTCGCGACAGGAGGACCACAAACCTCGAATACAAACTCAATATCAAAGCAAATGGGGACACTAGAATGCATTGTGGGTAATAATAAAATGGCAAGTAAGTCTCAAGTGCAACTGAATGACCTCTTGAATCTTCTAGGTCAAGAGGGTCTAAGATTTTCAAGCTCTCACACCCCTCAACGGTCGAACGGGTGGACCACTTTTCAAGACGGGGGTTTAGCGAACCTGTTGGCACCTTTGCTAACGAGATCGCCTTTGTCAAGCATACTGAACCTTATAAATGCAGAAGAAAGGCTGATCTTTGTAAATGCAAAACAATACAATGGGATTCTAAGGCGGAGGTTGGCTCAAAAACGGAAACTGAAACAAAACCAAAAGAAAAAATTTACTTTGATTCTACCAAAAGCTGGTAACAACAAGGCAGACATATCTAGTGTGTTACCCCAGAAAGAAGAGCAAACAATCCTAGCAGAGCACAAAAGCAGTGGGAAGTTAATAGGTGACATAGGGAACCTCAAGCCAAACATGGACAAGCTGGATGAGGGCATGGTCAATACAAAAGAGTTCACTGCAAACAAGAATGTTGCTGAAAATGCATCTCAAGAACTCTACAGCCCTACGTCCTCACCCTTATTATGGTCATCAGGGTTATACGTAGAAGAACTCATGAGAATGAAAAGTAGGCTCGATGTTCTAGAAACAAAGGGGATATACGAAGACAACAGGTTTAAAATAGTCACCGAGGCAAATTACAGGTTGGAAAAGGACAATAAAATGCTGCAAGAACAAATATCAAATCTGCAAGTGAACATGGAGAGGGGACAGCAAGAATTGGTCACTCTAAAACAAGAGTTAGCCCAATTAAAAACAACAAAAAGCGATAAATCAGTAATTGAGGGAGGAGAAAACATAAGGGAACTAAAGGTGATTCAATCAGCATTAGCAGACTTGGAGACAAAAGAGAATCAGTTAAGGGATCAGATAGAAGAAGCCAAATCATGGTCACAAGTGGTGAATAGTTCATCAAACGAGCAGAAAGGAATCATTGAAAAACAAGTTAAAAGGCAGCTAAGGGAAGAAAAAGATAAACAAAGCAAGGCTGCAAACATAATTATTAAAGGTTTGAGAGACTATGGAGAGACGGAGAGAACTGACATTCTAACAAGGAATTTCCTAAACGATAAGTTGAAGTGGACAGGACATATTCAGCAAGCTAATAGAATCGGAAAAAAGGTAGATGGAGGAAAAGATAGACATGTAAGAGTCATCTTGAGAAATATTGAAGACAAAAATAAGATTCTAAAAAACAGAGGGCTACTTAGAGGCACACATATTTATCTAGATGAAGATTTGACCTTTGAGCAGCAAGAAGAACAAAGGAAAGAATGGGAGAAAGTGAAAACAGCAAGAAATGAAGGTAAATGGGCTTGGTTGAAGAATGGGAAAGCTCAAATTAGTGATTGGTTCTCAAACAAGAAATAGGAATTAGTGGCCCCACAGGAATATATGCATGTTGTAAGTTGGAATTGTAGAGGATATCCATGGAGAAGAGGACCTGGATTGGGGCCCATAGCGGAAGGAAAGGATATTATCATTCTTACAGAAACACATGAACATGATGGCTGCAAAGTACCAGATTTCGAAGGGTATAAAAAAGTGTTAGTTTGGAATGAAGGTAACGAAATAGGCAAAGGCAATGGAGGGGTTACAGTGCTAATAGATGAAAAGTGGCAGGAAATTGTTAAATTGGCAAAAGAAGACACAAATAAACAGTACATATGGCTGCAAATAACAGAAAATGGAGTAACTTTTAGTCTAGCCGCTTGCTACTTTGCTCCAAAAAATTCAAAGTTTTATAAGAAACGAAATTTAGACAACGAAGACCCGTATGCATCACTAAAAAAAGATATCTCTATTTTTAGCACACTTGGAGATGTAGTTTTAATGGGTGACTTTAATGCAAGGACAGCTAATAACCAATCTCTTCAGTTGAGCAATGAAACCAAAGGGGAGAACAATCCTTTGTGGTTAGAGGAAGGAGGTGGTCTCCATTGGGAAAGATCATCTCAGGATGGTAATGGCACTATCAACGCATTTGGGACAGAATTATTGGGGCTTTGTAGTCTATTTGGCATGGTTATATGCAATGGTATGAAGGATTGGCCGAGGTCTGGAGGTATTACTTGCAAAACATATAATGGTCAGAGTGTGGTGGACTACGTGGTTTGCTCCCAGAGTTTTAGTTCTAGACTGTTGGAATTTGATATTGAGGACTGCCCTATCGGGATGAAATCTGATCACTTACCTCTTCGGGTCAAACTACGCATTTCACCAATCAGCCAACACAACAAACAGGTTATGCACACACAAAAAAAGGCCCTTCCTAAGGGGAAAATCCTCATAAATCAGGAAAATAGAGAATTATTCAATGCTGCTCTTAAGCAACATTTCCATGATCTGGAAAATAATGTGGAGTCTAAAGCAGCAAAAAAGGTTGATGTCCTTCACAATAATTTGCTGATCCCGATAATACACAAGGCATTAAATGCGTGCAAAAGGTCTCATCCCAAGATGGGGACAGCAAACACTTTTCCGGCAAATCCGTGGTATGATGAAGAATGTAAGGCAGCCAAGAGATCGCTAATGAAGAGAGGTAGGGGCAAAGAGCTTAAGAAAAAATATGAAAAGTTAGTGCAGTCCAAAAAAATAGAGTATGTAAACGAAAGAAGGAAGGAACTAATCACTCTTGGGAAACATAATCCTAAAGGCTTTTGGAGGGAATTGCAACAAAAGAAAAAGGTGGTGGAAAACAATATTACAGATGCCCAATGGTTAGAATATGCTAGACTTCTTTACGAGCGGGCCCACGAGAAAGACTACCCTCCTGTCATTAACACACCAGCGGAATTATTCAATGTGGATGATATTAAACAAGGAATAAAGAACTTAGCAAGTGGCAAAGCACAAGACATAGATGGGCTACAGTCTGAATTTTTAAAATGGGGGACTGAAATTCTTGCCCCTCACATAAAAAGAATTTTCAACAATGTCAATCGGGAAGGTTTTCCTATGGAGTGGACTACCAGTGTGGTCATCCCTTTATTTAAAAGTGGTGATATCAATAACCCATCTAACTATCGCACAATTATGGTCAACTCTATCTTTGGCAAGCTATTTGGGAGCATGATTGAACGTAGGATCAGCAAATGGGCAGAAAATGAGGGCAAAAGAGCAAAGGGACAGGCAGGTTTCAGATCCAAGCACTCTACCATCGATCACTGCATTACCCTTAGACACTTGATTGAGAAAATTTGGGATAACCAGGGTGAGGAAGCTTATTGTTGCTTTGTAGACTTTAAGAAAGCTTTCGACACAGTGCCTAGAGACAAATTATGGTCTCGGATGGAAGAACTAGGCATTCCAAATGCATATAGAGCAGCTGTTCATAGGCTGTATGAGAAGGTCAGTGCTAAAATCAGAGCAAGTGAAGGTATGTCAGAATGTTTTGACAGTGACATTGGAGTTAAACAGGGCTGCCCTCTATCCCCTACGCTTTTTGGGCTATACATTGATAAGTTGGAAGCGTGGTTAAGCAAGGAAGGCGGGGATGGTATCCATTTGGCAGGTTATGTAGTAAAATTACTTCTATATGCTGACGATCTTATCCTAATCTCAAAAACAGCTCATGGGTTAAGAGAACATCTAAAAGCCCTAGAACACTTTTGTCAGGAAGTTGGGATGCAAGTGAACACATCCAAGACCAAAATCATGATTTATTCATTGAATAGAAAAATTAAACAGCATACCTTTCTTTTTGAAGGCAGCCCACTTGATATAGTGAAAGAATACAAATATCTTGGGATTGACTTCCATTATAAGCTCAGTTGGGAAACCTGTAGAACGAAAAGGATACAGGGAGGTTGGAAAGCCTATTATTTGCTCCAAAATAGGTGTAGAAAAGCTGAACTTTGGGATTGGAAAACCAAGAAAACCCTTTTTGGTTTACTTGTCACGCCGGTTGTGCTTTATGGGTGCGAAGTGTGGGGAAGCAACACATCAAAGTGCAGTTGGAGACAGATAGAAAGAATCCAGAAACACCTAATAACAAATAATCTCAAAGTTAAAGCTACTGTTCCTTATGAAATCCTGCTAGCTGAGGCGGGAGCTTTTCCTTTGGAAGCTTCAGCGATAACCCGGTTGTTAAGTTATCTAAAAAAGGTTGAAAACATGGATAACCACCGGTGGCCCAAAACGGTTATGGAGGAGATTCTAGTCCGAAGAAAGAAAACATGGATGAAACAGAACATCAAGTGGCTGAACAAGTGGAACATCAAATTACATGAGTGTCCTGACACCAACAGTGAAATAAAAATCTATGTGAAGGAAAAATTCAGGACTGCCATGTGGTCAAATCAGATCGGACGAAAAAAAGCATATTACATCAAAGAGTTTAACCCAGCTAAGGAACATGGTGAAAAACCATATTTAGGTGCAACTATTAAAGGGAAAGCGAGGCTATTAATTGCTCAATTGAGAACGGGGTCCCACCATCTTAGATGTGAGACTGGTAGGTGGGAGACTCCTAAGGAAACTTGGGAAGAAAGAACGTGCTTATTTTGTAATAAGGGAGTGGTGGAAACGGAGTGGCACTTCGTCATGGAATGCACAGCGTACGAAAATATCCGTAATTAGTACTCAAGTATTTCAGATGTGGGCAATATGCAGCAGTTATTTGAGGAGGATAAGATAAATCAGACGGCTAGCCTCCTAGTCAAAATTAATAGCAGGAGATCTGATCTGGAGAAGAGTCTGGAGACAAACTAAGTTGTTGAGTGTCTCGGTCCCATAGGCTGTTTAGTCTCGTGGACGTCATTAAAATCTTTCATTCATTCATTCCTTTTTTTCATGCTCGTAAATGGCGTCGGCTATTAAAAAATGGAAGGAATACTTGGTTGCCGTGACGCCTCCACCATCAGAAACATATCACTGCTTATTCTCTGCATCGCTTTCCCGATGACATAACGGGTATTTGGTCAGGATGAATTCTCATGAAATACAGCCGCTGATCTGCGAAATTAGCTGTGTCCCTCTTATGGAGGGAAATTTTCTATATTCTTTTAACTTTTAAAAGATAAGACGTTTAATGCTTTGATTTTCTACTCTCTTGCATATGATGTAGAAGTCCACATTGAACCACCGAAAGTTTGAAGGAGAAACAAAAATACAACATTTGTTCAAACAGGTAAAGGAGTGGATTCATACCAAATTTGTTTTTACATGGACATAGGTCGTCAAGGGCTTTAACGTGTTATTTAAGTCACTTACATGTTCAAGGCACGCGACTGGCATACGATTAAAACTTGACATCTGCATTCATTTCATTTAGGTATTTGGTTGCCTGCTCTTGAAAAGCAGCCTACTTAAAATTTGTTCGACGTGGGCAGATAAGCGAAATTGTTTGACCTTGCAAAATGCAGTTGTTTGTTACGTATCGGACAAGTGTCTTAGTTGCCACCAATTTCGGCAGACAGTGGGCACCTAGTCTAATAAGTGTATTGCTTGCAGGTGCAGACTCTTTGACTTAGGGGAGAGGGCCTATAGTGCGAGGTATAGAGTCGCTATAGAAACTAATAAAGTGGGACCCAACACTAGTTAGTTAAAAAATTAAAACATGTTTAGTGATGGATATATATTTTGTTTGAAAATGTTTAAAAAAATAAATTGTAGTATCACAAAATGTGATTGTAAATAGTGTGATATGATAGAAGTTGTATACATTCTTTTTATGTAAAATATGACATAAAATATAATATAAATTAGTTGAATTTCAATTGTCATATATATATTTAGGAAGGTGGAACTTATAAAACAAGATTCTAATACAAATATATAATCCTTTTATAACAAAATGGTATATTGATTATTCCATCAAAGAATTTAATTGTTCTAAATCTCAACATGGCGTACCATCTTTAGTAATATTTGCCCAACAATTTAATTTTCTCCATGAATGCTTGCAACTACAATGAGAAATTTGTAAGGTTCATCAATCACGATTTAAAAATAAAATAAAATTATAAAGAGTAAAAAACAACAAGAACAAATAAATACATTCAAACTTGTGAGCATATCTAAAATCATTTTCAAATCCATATTTCCATTCTTTTAGCTAAGATTCTTGAATCTAAAGTCTATTATAGTGGCCAATGAAATGATAACACAATGAATATCATCCAATTCAATGAAAGTGCATAGATCACCAACAATATGTTTAGTGGATGACATGCCCATAAATATATCCTATTCGAGCTCCTACCTTACTTCTACATGTGAAAATCCTATTGCAATTATTGATTATTAATCTCTTATCTAATACATAGATTATTTGACTCCGAAAAATGAATTCACAGCAAATATTGAAAAATAACACAACTGCAACTTCACAAATAAACTCACAGGAATATAGAAGAAAACATGCACAATAATTAACACAATATTTTTGGACAAAATGTCCGTGGAAAGACCCCGAAGGGAAAACCACTACTGCAGATGAGGAATTTTATTAAACTTCAGCAAATAAAAAGATACATAAACTGCTTGCCTCTTACTGGCAGAGCTCTAACAATATTCTTCTCTTGAAATTCTTCCCTCAATTTCTCCTACTGAAATTCCACAGCTGCTATCCCCAACGCTATCACTGCGCCCTTGCTATCACTGCAAGACTATTTTCTCTCACTGCAAATCTACTTGCTATCATTGCAAGTTTTTCTCAAATGTGTTCTCCAAATTCCCATTGATCCCCTTTTATACTTTTCTCATTGGAAAACCAATGGCCATGATTTAATCTCAATCAATGGCTACGATTAAATAGACTCTAACAACCCTAACTAACTGGATTCTAGAAGTCTCTAGAGGAATCAATTATTTAATTACATAATTATCTAGACAACTCACTCCTTTCTAGAAGTCTCCAGAAAATAATTAAATAAACATTTCTTGGGAATGGAGACACCTGTCCAAGCTACATAAATTAACACTCCCTCTTAGCGAGGAAGGTGTTCTGCATGACACCCAACTTATCTTTGAAGAAGATGAATTTCGCCTTCCCCAATGCCTTAGTCAAAATGTATGCTACTTGTTGATCTGTAGGTATATACTATAGTTGAACAATCCCACGCTATACACAATCCTTAATGAAGTGATATCTGATGTTTATATGCTTAGACTTATCATGAAACATTGGATTCTCAAACAATTTGATGCAAATTTGTTTGTCGCAGTGTACAACCATAGTCTCAACCCTCTGACCAAACAAGGCTACCAACAACTTCTGAAGCCATATCGCCTCACATGTTTCCATGCTAGCTGCTATGTATTCTGCCTCTGTAGAACTCAACGCCGTAGACTTCTGCTTCCCGTTGTACTAAGAGACAACTCCTGATCCCAAACTAAAGCAACACCCTAAAGTGTTTTTCCTATCCACTGTATTGCCTTCCCATCTACATCAATATAGCCTATCAATCTAATACCATCACCTCAAGCATATCTAATCCCATACTCGATTGTACCACGCAAATACCACAACACATGCTTTGTTGTTGTCCAATGCACTCTCTTTGGCTCAACCATCAACTAACTAAGAGAGTTTACTGCAAAGGATATATCTGGCCTGGTGTTGACCAAATACATGAGAGATCCAATCAATTGCCTATATAAGGTGGGGTCTACATCCTTCTCCTTCGATGTGTCTACCTTCTTCCAATTCGTAATCATAAAAGTAGACATGGCTCTGCAATCTTCTATCTCGAACCTCCTCAAGATTTCGATGCAGTATTTCCCTTGTCCAAGGAAAATCTCTCCATCTGTCTGCCATAGCTCCATGCCTAGAAAGTAGTGCATAAGCCCTAAATCCTTCATCTCGAACTTTGCTGCAAGGTCCCTCTTGCACTCCTCTATGAGCCCTAATGAACCTGTTAAAAACAAGTCATCCACATATAGAACAAGAATGAGAATCTCACCTCCAACCACCAAGTAGTAGAGGTTATCATCTGCTTCACTCTTCACAAAGCCCATTCCCTGCAAGTATCTATCAATGCGCTCATACCACGCCCTGGGAGCCTGCTTGAGTTTGTACAAAGCTCTCTTCAATATGCACACGTGGGTTGTACTGCTATGTGCCACAAAGTCCTTTGGTTGTTCTATGTATACCTCCTCTTTCAATTCACCATTAAGAAACGTTGTCTTGACATCCATTTGATGGATCTGCCATCCCATCTGTGCTGCAAGTGAGATCACGACTCATATAGAAGTATACCTGGCCACTAGAGCAAATGTCTCCTCATAGTCAATTCCCTCCTTCTAAGAGAACCCCTTGGCCATGAACCTTACCTTGTATTTCTCGATGCTACCATCTGCACCATGCTTGATCTTATAGATCCAGCTTGATCCAACCACTGCCCTATCTGTTGGTCTAGGGACAACCTCCCACACATCGTTCTACACTATTGAGGTATATTCCTCAATGATCGCATCTTGCCACACCTGCTGTTGTGCGGCCTCTTGATAGCTAGAAGGCTCACTATCTACCAAATGACTAACTAATGCCATATAGTCATTATACATGGTTGGTTGTCTCCGCTGTCTACTACTCATCTTAGGAGCTCCCACAAACTCCTGAGTATCCCTTTGTGACTATTGGTTCCCACTACCAACTATAGAGGATGAAGTATCAACCTCCATATCTCCCTTATGCATCTCTTGGATCTATTGCATCTGCTACTCCATACTCTACGAACTCTCAACACCTGAGCTTGTGCTCGTACTAGTAACTATACTTGAGCTTCGTTGTCCTTGATCTGGTTGAACAATCCTTGGAGCTTCCGCTGGCTGCTCTCTCTGATCATCTACTAGAAAATCTCTGGACCTCCTGAATTCCTTGTCCTCCATGAACTTGACATCATGCTTGACTATGATCCTTTTGGTCCCTAGAATAAATATTTGATATGCCTTTGAGGTTTCACTGTACCCCACAAAGTACCCTCTCTTTGCAGTCTGATCTAACTTGGAACATGTAGGCCTTGGAATGTGACGATATACCAAACTCCCAAATATCCTGAAGTGGCCGACATCTGGTTTCTTCCCTGAGAATGCCTCCTCTGGTGTCATCTTGCCCAATACCTTATGTGGAACCTTATTATGTATGTACACTGTTGTACTGCATGCCTCTGCCCATAAGTAACGTGGCATATCTTGGTCATGCAATATAGCCCTTGTCGCCTATGATATAGACCGATTCTTCCTCTCAGCAACCACATTCTATTGCGGTTGTAAGGAACAGTCCACTCTCTCTTGATTCCTTCCTTGGGACATAACTCTTGGAACTCTTTCCCTTTGTACTCGCCTCCATTGTCTGGTCGAAGAACCTTTATCTTCTTTCCTATTTAATTCTCCACAAGAGCTTTGAACTCTTGGAAGCAACTGAAAACCTCATTCTTGGTCTTCAAGAAGTATATCCAAGTCTTCCTGGAGAAATCATCAATAAAAGTAACAAAGTACTCATATCCTCTGAGAGACTTCCTCGACATTGGTCCACATATATCTGAATGTACTAGATCAAGAACACTCTTGGATCTAGCGTCACTCCTTGGAAAAATTGCTTTTGCAAACTTTCCCAACACACATCCCTTACATACATCATCATGCTCTATGCTCACCTCTGGAACACCTGTCATTGTCTCACGAAGCAATTTAAGTGCTCCATGATGTATATGTCCCATTCTCCTATGCCATAACTCTCCTTGATCTCTAGAATTATTGTTGCTCATCAGTGCCTTATGAGTATCAAATTGCAACCTGTAAAGTTGACCGCTCCTAACTCCAATAGCTGTGGGTGATTTCCAATCCTTGTGCTTGATTAACACATTCGCCCCTCTAAAGAGTACATTGTAACCTTTATTCTGAAGGACAGATACGAAAATCTAATTCATACCCAAGCCTGGCACATGCAACACATCATGAATGACAATCCACTTGCCATTCTCCCTCTGAAATAGAACAGTCCCTTTCCCAACTAGATTGAGCTTGGACATGTTCCCCATAGAAATCTAGATTCTGATGTCCTCCTTATAATTGGAGAAGTACCCTCTAACTCCTATCATATGAAATGATGCCCCACTGTCTATATACCAGACACCATGTGAGGTTGAGCTAACCATACAAGCTATGAGTGCAAACTCATCCTCCATTTTGCTAGAGAGCTCATTTGCGTTTGTTGAAGCTATCGTCTGCTTCTTGCCTTTCTTTTCATTCTTTTTCCTTTGCGGGTAATCGTTGACATAGTGGCCAACCTCGTGATAGCTATAGCACTTGACTTTAGACAAGTCCTTCTTCTTCTCACTTTGTGGATTTGATCCATTGCTAGACCCCTTCTTTGCTTTCCCTTTCCTGCAACTTGGGCAACGTTTTCCTGTTCTGCCTCACTTTTCTGACTCTTGATGCTGGTTCCACTGACAAGACTAAGTGTAAGCTCCTCTTGAGTGAAGTCACTCCAGAGTCAATCCCAACTCGGTAAGGTGTCTCATCCATTAATAACTTGAACAAAGACATCCCACTATTTAGTAAACCCGTTTAGGGCTATTCGTACTAGCCCATCCTCATCTGGTTTATCTCCAACAGCTGCCAACTCATCCTTGACAAGTTTGAGTCTGGTGAGGTAACTTGTCACGTCTTCTCCCTTGTTCATCCGAGTATTCCTCAACTTTTCTCTAAGAATCAGCTTATGATTAGTGGTAGCATTCTGGTACAAATTCAGAATGGTGTCCCACATCTTCTTCGTTGTATCTAACTCTGCGACATGCAAAACAATATGGTCCTTGACACCATCAAGGATCAACCTCCTCGCCTTGGCATCTTCCTTCTTATGTGCTAAGAGTTGTGTTGGATCTGTAGGTACATGTACAACTCTAGACACATATTCCTTAATACCATTCTCTTCTAGCAATAAAGAAATTATGGCTTTCCAGACACCAAAATTTGAGGCTCCATCCAATCTGTCATAATCTCTTAAACCTGTTGAGGCCATCTCAAAAGAAAATAATAAAAATAATTTTGAAGAGGTAGCACTGGGTTTTATAAACCCTCAATCTTTCTTTCCTGTGCCTACACTGAGCTTTTACTGCCCTCAGATTAGCTCTGATACCATGTGAAAATTCTATTGCAGTTACTGATTATTAATCTCCTATCTAATACATAGATTATTTGACTCCAGAAAATTAATTTACAACAAATATTGAAAAATAACACAACTGCAACTTCACAAATAAACTCATAGGAATATAGAAGAAAACATGCACAATAATTAACACAATATTTTTGGACAAATTGTCCATGAAAAAACCCCGAAGGGAAAACCACTACTGCAGATGAGGAATTTTATTAAACTTCAGCAAATAAAGAGATACATAAACTGCTTGCCTCTTACTGGTAGAGTTCCGACAATATTCTTCTCCGGAAATTCTTCCCTCAATTTCTCTTGCTGAAATTCCACAGCTGCTATCCCTAACGCTATCACTGTGCCCTTGCTATCACTGCAAGACTATTTTCTCTCACTGCAAATCTACTTGCTATCACTGCAAGTCTTTCTCAAGTGTGTTCTCCAAATGCCCATTGATCCCCTTTTATACTTTTCTCATTGGAAAACCAATGGCCATGATTTAATCTCAATCAATGGCTAAGATTAAATAGACTCTAACAACCCTAACTAACTGGATTCTAGAAGTCTCTAGAGGAATCAATTATTTAATTACATAATTATCTAGACAACTCACTCCTTTCTAGAAGTCTCCAGAAAATAATTAAATAAACATTTCTTGGGAATGGAGACACCTGTCCAAGCTACATAAATTAACACTACAACCTTGCCTACAAGTTGTTATAGTTTTTCCAATCTAGTATTTAACACAACATTATCAATTATAAATTCAGATTATATTTGTCATTCATTTTCTTTGGCTTACATTTTCTGAAATTCATATTTATAGTTGCTTGAAAATGTTATATTTATTGTATATGTTCATATCATGTGTATATTACATTTGATGGAAATTATAATTGAAATGGTTTTTTTGGTAAGGATATACATATCAAATGGGAATTAATTTTTTGTTGAATATTCACTTCACTTTAAGCATTTTGTTTTTGAAAAATGTTTGAAATGAAAAAAATATGTTGTGTTGGATAGTGAGGATCCACTTCAATATATATGCGTGATAAGTGGTGTTTGATATAATGCACCGCACATATATGTTATGATGAATTACTTGACTAAAAGAACTATTACAGATAATAATAATTTCTGATAGCATTTGACCAGAGGCACTAAAATCAAATTCATTACATTGGCTTAAGGTTGGGGATAGAGCCTCCAAAGAGTTCTTCCAAACTCTTAGAGCTCGCCATACTCAACATGACATCAAACAAATCAAAGATGGGAAAAATGTTTTTAAATAACTTCTTGATATTCTTCAAGCTTTTGTCAAATATTATGAACAAGTTTTCATAGCTCAAGAAAATTCTCCTGAACATGACCTCGCTTTATGGGATTGCCTCAAGGTTGTTTCTTGTTAGCTTTCCTCCACTCAATAATCCATTTATAATCAATTACTCTCCATTACTAACCTTACAAAATCCTTCCATACAATGGCCCATGACAAGGCTCCAAGTTATGATGGCTTCCCTTGTGAATTTGTTAGGCCCTTTAGGATTGTGTCTATGATGACCTACATGAAGTTTATCTTGAAACTTTAGGAAAAATTATCAATAAATGAAATATTAAATTCATACTTAAATTTGGAGACTCGAAGGATATATGTAATTGGAGGCCCGTCACCTTGCTCAATGTTTAGATTATAAGATCATTGCCAGAGTCTTAGCTTTGAATTTGTGTCATCTCCTCCCTCAAATTGTGAGGCCTAAGAAAACTGGTTTCACTGAGTCCATATATATTATAGATAATATAATTTTGATCTAGGAAGGTATTGAGTGGTCTAAGCACTCTCACTGGAAGGCTATGTGCTTACAACCACATTAAGTGGCCTTTTATCTTCACCATGTTATAAGGTCTGGGATTTGGGCCTCAATTTATTCAACTAGTTACCATGCTCTTTGTAGATGCATTTGCTTTTATTATTATCAATCATCAATAATCTAATGCCTTTAGGATTTTTAGGTCCATTTAACAAGGTTCTCCTCTAGCTCCATCTCTCTATGTCCTTTCCACTGAAGGGTTTGGTTATCTTATGGCTCATTCTATGTCCCAAGTACTTGTTAAAGGTTTTTCTCTACTCAATTTCTTAGATCAACTTGCTAATGACCATTTTGTGGATGACTCTTTCCTCACTCTCTTAGAAGATGAGAAAAATGTCAAACAAGACTTACATTGCCTAAATACTTTTGTAAAGCCTTTGGTTCTACCATTCATTGGCATAAGACTCAGTGTTACAGATAATCATTCCTCTTGGTACCTTCTTGGCTCAACTCTGATGGTTGGAAATGAATTAGCCATGGATAATTTTTTAGATTTTTGGGTATTTCTTTTTCTTTTTTAGGCATTCAAAGCATCATTGTGTAAAGTTTTTCTTGTCAAAATTGAAAAGAAATTGGCTTATTAGTTCACAAACCTTTATATTTGGTAGGGAAATTTTAGATTTTTTCTAATATTATCATAACCACTCATATTTATTACTCTTCATGTTGGGTTCCTTCTGAATCTTTCTACATGAAACTAGAAAATATTCTTCATGATTTTCTTTGGGAATCTTCAAAGAACCATAGGGGATTTCATTAGGTAGCTTGGGAATTTTGTTACCTCTCTTGGGATTCTAGAGGATTGGGGTTGTTATTCACTTAGTGTCAAGGTTTGGCTCTTTGCACCAAGTGGATTATTCATTTTCTTTAAGGCAATGAAGCCTAAAAAATCCTCTAGTGCACAACATTATATCTCTTTTGGTCATCCTGTTGGGTCACCCAATTGGAAGGGGATTGGGCTGCATACCCTTCTTATTGTAAAAAAAAAAATGTTCAAATCCAAGGGATTTTGTGATAAAAAAAAACTTTTGGAGAGCCCGAGAAGCCATGAAACATTGGCTCCTTTGGAATGGTTTTAACTTTTGTAATGGTTTATCCATTATTTAATAAAACATTTGGTGGTCCCTTATTTTACAAGGCAATGACCACCCTCTGCGCTAGGATGCCTTGGGTTCATGCCTTAAGATTCTATAAAAAAAAGGAATTAAAACTGTGTATGACCTTTTTTCTAGGGCCTCCATGATTCTCCTTTCATGGAATGAAGTTGAGGCCAAGTTAAACCTTTCCAATCAAGATTGTGAAAAATTTGACACAATTATAGGGGTCATTGTGTTTGATATGATTCACAAAATTGGTATCAATTCTTGTAAATCTTGGTGGAAATATTGAAAGTGGTGTTGAAACATTCCTTTTAGAAATTACAAACCATGGCGATGATATCATTGGTTCTCTCCTCATTTTCCCATGGTTCCCACCTTGAATCAAATGTGGCATTCACAATCACTCGCCTCTATTTAGCAACATATAAATTTCACTCCATCTAGTCAACAAATCTAGAATCAAAATTGGCTCACTTTTCTTGGTGTATTCTTTTCCAAGGTCTTCCCATTAGCTCTAGTTTACCCCATTTGGGATTCCTTGACCCTTGATGTCCCTTTCGTTGGAAACAAGAGTCTCTTAACACATCTTTTCTAGTCATAAAAGAATACAATAAAATATACATCTTGACATCATATTGAACAAATTGTTGATTTTGATAAGTCCTAGACTTTCACCCTATAAATTGTCAAACCTCTTTTTATCATACATTTTTATTTTTACAAATTATATGTCTCAATTTTGATTCTATGCAAAAAAATCTATACTATCAATGTTCAATATTGATCTTTTATCCATTAAAGTATGTTTGAGGTTTTTTGTGCAACATCCATCACTTTATGTAGGCATATTTTTTTACTAATAATGAAAAGGTTTATAAAGTTAAATAGAATCAAACACAATTATCTCATCATTATTTTAGATGGATTCTAAAATTGTAGCAACTCCAAAGACCTTTGTAGTTGATGTAACAACAACATTTTCTAGGGTCTTTACCAAGATATTCCTAGATAGGTATGATATGTGTGCATTAAGAACTAGAGAGATATATTGGCTTGAGTATTTTAAATTTGATCAATAAGATCACACTCTTTATGCATCTTAGTGAATAACTTGGCAAAAATTTAAGATTAGTGAGCATTGCACGAAGTTTGTTGAATGATTGTCATTTTTTCCTACCATTTTCTTATAGGTATTATAAGTATGTCCCACAACATGAAAATCATGGTTATGTATGCTACTCAAAGCACAAGAGGCCTATGTGCAAAAGCATTTGGTAACACACACATGAAAATAGGTTTGAAGGATGGAGACATAGAAGATGTCACACCTATTTGAGTAGAAGTTATTTTGCACAAGTGATTAATGCTAGTGAAAAGTTGGGAATGGTAAGGGTTGGGTTGTATCAGATTGCACAGTCTCATCTTCTTTAGCAATATCAAAATGTGTGTCATTAGGGCCACACACCATAGATCACATTACTTAAACTACATGGCATGGAGGTGAAGGGAGTGTGATGTGATCATCTATGGGATAAGTTTCCTAAACAAGTGTGAGATAATCATTTATATATGTCATAAATGCATTGTGATTGCTTTCATAAATCCATGCACACATTAAGGGTTTGGTTTTCTTAGATTGTGTGGTCTCATCTTCTTTAGCAATACCAAAATGAGTGTCATTAGGGCCACACACCATAGATCATATGACTTAAACCACATGGCATGGAGGTGAAGGGAGTGTAATGTGATCATCCATGTGATAAGTTTCCCAAACAAGTGTGGGATAATCCATTATAGATGTCTTAAATACATTGTGATTGCTTTCATACATCCATGCACACATACTTTAAACAATAATATAGGAAGAATTAAAAATGCACAAACACTTTATAACATTGTATAATCATTTCAAAAGTTATGAAATTAAGTGGTGAATGAAACTTGTATATTTTTTTATAAGCATTTATGTTAAAAAAGTAGTTAGTAGATTCAAACAAGGATTTTGGATAACACATGTTGGACACAAAGGTTGAGAAGACATATATGAACATGAAGAAAAACAAGATTATATAGTCATCAATGTAGGAGGTATAACAAACATTGTCATAATGGTTTGGGAAAGGAAATTGTATAATCATCAAATGCATAAGATATATTTGAAATAAAAGAAGCCATAGATGATAGAAAATTTTCTAGAACTTGAATATAGGTTATATAAAATAAAATATGCATTTTGAAAGGATGAGAGAATTAGAAGAGATTGTTTGAAGGAATGAAAGCTATACATTCACCAAAATGAAATAGATAAAATAGAGATATTGCTTATTTTAATAGTTTGTTTGTAGAATAGAAATGTGAAGATGGGCTTTAGAAAGCTTTTGTCATTTGTTGAAGAATGTTTTTTTGTTGTTGCAATATAAATCTAATTTTTATATTAGAGATTATTTGTTTTTATCTTTATGCAATCTTACACTATTTTATCCTTATGTTATAATGCCATTTATATAACCACAATAGTATCCTTTAATTGCAATGAGATCTTATACAATTGTAAATTTGTCCTTTTACAACTTTACTATTTTTTTGACTTGCAATATCTAAAAATAAGTGATATCATAAACACCATTAAAAACTTGACCTAAAATAATTAAATAAAATAACTGTTTCAATTACAATATAAAAATAAACATCAAAATTAAAAAATAAATATTTAAATACTAAAAACACCAATACACAAAGATAAATAAATAAACACTTTTCATCCACATCCCAAATTTACATGAGGATGAATATATAATATACTTTACAATTTACAAGTAGGGAAAATGTGTTAAAATGAATGCAATAAATTAAATACCTTTAAACTAATCCTAATTCTAATTGAGTTTTTCTTTTTAAAGATTCCAACGAATAGGGTTAAATTACGTAGAAGTCCACATTGAACCACCGAAAGTTTGAAGGAGCAACAAAAATACAACATTTGTTCAAACAGGTAAAGGAGTGTGGGTTCATTCCAAATTTGTCTTACATGGACATACGTCGTCAAGGTCTTTAACGTGTTATTTAAGTCACTTAAATGTTAAGGCACAGCAAGTGGCATACGATTTATAATTGACATCTGCACGCGTTTCATTTATTATATGTTTCCTGCTCTAGAAAAACAGTCTACCTAAAATGTGCTCGACGCCGACAGATAACCGAAATTGTTTGACCTTGCAAAATGCAGTTGTTTGTTACGTGTTGCATATGCGTCTCAGTGTCCACAAATTTCGGCAGACTCTAGGTAGCTAGGCTAATGTACCTAGTAAGTCTAATGCTTGCAGCTGCATGACTTATGGGAGAGGGCCTATAAATATAATTGTCAAGATAATATAAATATATAAAGTATGATCGAAAATAGTGATATATATATATATAATATAAATTAGTTGAGTTTTAATTATCACAAAATGTATATTTAAGAAGGTGAAACCTGTAAAACAAGATTATAATACAAATATATAATTCTTTTATAACAAAATGATGTATCAATTATTCCATTAAAAAAAATTAATTGTTCCAAATTTCAACATGATATTTTTTTTTATTCGAAGACAAAAACTTTATTAAATTAGAAAAGAAAATCAAACAGCCAACACCAAACAATAGACAAACCAACACAAAACTAGTAGCCAAGAAAAACAAGAATTACAGAGTCGCACAGAGAAACAATCTACTAGTCCAAATGCAATCAAAAGAACATCATTGCATTGACCAATCTCCACCAACAACCCACTCACTTCAAACAACCCCTTTGCAAAAGAAAATCAACAAATTATTGCAACATGAAAACAATAGACATTGAAACACTCTGTAGCCCTCACAGACACAAGAAGAAACACCTTATCCACAAACACCACCAAGACAATATCTAAAATTGTAACCCTCACACAATCTAACTCGAGATTTTAGTTTGTTCACTAGAGCATCACCACATCCACATTTGATAAGTTGGTCGCAATGTTTTTAGTAGTCCAAGTGCCTAAAACCCTCATCCAAGCCTAGAAACACTAAGCAAATAATGAATAACCAACAACCTTTTGTGCAACAAATTCCATCACCTATCCAAAGACATAAGTATGCTTCTAGTGCATAACATAAATCAAAATGGTGTTAACCTCCTATCCTATTAGGTTGCCCAAGAGCTATGCAACTAGATCCAATAGTTTTTTCCTCAAATGCATTGAATTGCACTTGAAGCACACTCAGGAGGGACTTGAGTTCTAGGTTGTTCTAGGCGAAAGACTACAAAAGGATGAGATGGGAGAGAGATTTGCACAAATCACTAGGCTTTCCATTTGGATAGCATAGAATGCGAGAGAGAAGGTAGTTGAGCAATGAAATTTCTAGATATACATTAAGATAACATGTTTGAAGGTTTGAGAAATGACATTGTATTGCGAGGAGAGGCCAAGAAGGGCCACTTTCCAAGACTACACATGCAAACAAAGAGCTAGGAGGTTGGAGAAGAGATGATTCCATAAACGTTGAGCGCGTGGACAAAACCGGAAATCAAGTTTAATCGTCTCTTTTTTAGCACAGAAAGGGAAAGACAAGGAGGGGGAGACGAAGGAAAAGTGTTCACTAATAGGCATCTTAACATGCAAGATTTTCCAAGTTGTCAATTGGGCTTGGGCATCAGCTTTAAAATTCCAAATGCAAGCACTCAGATTGTTGCACTTAGCATGGTTAGAATTGCAATGCCATTTGAGGTTAAGGCGGGTGGACAATGTTATGGTGGGCAGGAGTTGTTTATAGATGGTTTTAAGAGGGAAAGCATGGGAATTTCGATTATCAAGCCATTTCCAATTAGAGAGAAAGTTATCATAGGAGGGGGTGGACAACAGGCACATAAGCTCAAGTGAAACATGTTGATGAATTTGTACAATAGGAGTTCTTTTTGTTGGAGAGAGTTTGAATTGAGACTTAAGGCATTTCCATGATTTCCAATTAAAGCTCATAGTATCCCATAAGTCATGAAAATTTTGAAACCTTTTTAAAAAAAGATGTTTTCCCTTAGGGACTTTGTTGGAAAAAAGAGGAGCATTGTTAAAATGAACCAAGTGGTTCCATCAGATGGAGGAAGAAGCAAAACTTAACCCATGCCTCAGGGACTAGCATACGATTTTTTTTTTTGTTTGGAAGTAATTTGTCAAGCCTGCCAAATGGAGTCGAATGGGCAAAGTCACAAGTCTTGAAGAAGGGGCAAGTAGGAGCTTATCCATCCACTTAACTGAATCCCAAGCATTCCCAACTATAGCAGTTTGGATGCAATGATGAACCACCTATTTCCAAGGTGAATTTTCATTTAGGGCTCTAATAATCCATTCAGTAGTGAGGCAAATGCCTTGAGAGAAAGGGTCAAAGATTCCCAAACCTCCAATGTCTTTCAATTAAATGCAATGGACCTAAGTAGTAGTAGGAAAACCTTTTTTATTTCCCCAGTTATCCCAAAGGAAGCTTCTAATTAGCTAAGTCAACTAATTGTAACATGATTTAGATGGTAACCGGTACGAGGAAATGTAGACATGGCTGGTGAAGAGGACTTTGTTGGTAAATTGAATTCTCCCATCCATGGAAAGGAATTTGTTGGTCTAGTTTAGAAGTTTATTTTTTATTTTGGCCAAGAACCACCTCCACATATTTGTGAGAGAAACTCCAATTCCAAAAGGTGTCCCAAGATATCTTGTGATGGTACCATGTTTCACCTCTCTCCACTCACTTGAGATCCAAGGAGGGTGAGGGTTGGGTTTGGTCATGACAAATTCATTTTTATGCATAGCCAATTTAGATCCAAAAATTGAACAATAGAGTTCCAAAATATCAAGCATATTGGTCACTTCCTTTGTTGAGTTTTGAATGAAGATCATATTGTCATCAACAAAATGGGAGTTAAGAGTTGTAATATTTCTTGGAAGCGTGATTCCTCTAATAAGCTTATTGGAAAGAGCATGCTGGAAAAGGTATCCCAAAGCATTAGCAACAAGAACATACAAGAAAGGAGCTAGAGGACACCCTTGATGAATGGACTTTTACAAGGGAAATTAAGGAGAAAGAATACCATTCACAACAACTCTAGAATTTGTATCCATAAAAAGATACTTTAGAGCTATTAAACTTGTAATTTCACCAAAGCAAGTGGTAACTTCAAGTTTCACATCATTATCAAGGTGTCCCATAAGCTTGTGTTTAACCAAGGAAATCATTGATGGTTTCATTGCTCATCACAAAATCTCAATATTTGTCTATTTTACCATGGATAAACAAATTTCCACTTCCTTTATATTGTTGAGTAACACATTTTTTGATTGAGGTAACTACTCAAGTTCCTTACACAATAAAGTCTCATTCCCAAATTGACTAATGCCATGATTTCACAAGCTAAAGAAACCAAGGCTCAAATAATTTTTGATACAACTAAATAAGTGGTCAACTCAAAACATGCAAGTGAAGATATGTAACAAAGTGACTCTTTGATGAGGTTTCAACAAAAAAATTGAGGAGTCTACACTTGAAGATGTATATGAGTTTAACATGGACCTAATGGAGAGATCATTCATGGTTAAACCAATCTCATTCCCTACTCTTGGTCTACACATGATGGAGAATTATTTGAGATGTATTGCATGCCTGGTACTTAGATGAATTCTATTTTTTGTGCTTTATTTTATCACAGGAACCAATCTTGAGTTATGTATGTCAATTCTGGAAGGCTTATTTGAGGAGTAGATGACATGGTGCCATTATCTTTTGTCTTCTCATATGTGTGAATTTGTTTAGGGTGACCATTTTTTAGGAATGCAGGGGATGTTTTTGAGCATATTCCCTATTTAGATGAGAATGCTTGTTTGATCTTCCTTCATTTGAGAAGCTTACATCCTTGCTAGTTTATCAATCTATTGATGTTGTGTTTAACCTTAGGCTTAAGCAATTAGATGCTAAGTTTTTTTTGTTTGGGGTTTTGGAAGGAGATATCATTTGTTGCAACTAGAGCACTCAAAGGTGTTGGTACAGGATATGCTATGTGGTATTGTTTGTGGGTTTCCTCTCTATGGTTTATTGTTTCTTCTTACAAGTTTATATTCACATGACATTGGAATTGAGCTTTGTGTGGAGTAATAGTGATCACTATGTTTATGACCTTATTTATTGTTATTACACTCTTGGTGTTTTTAGCAATAATATGTGGGTTCTTTAGTCTCCATCTTTTGTGATGTGGAGAACTTGGGAGAGTTATAGAGATCAGGCCCGTATGTGATGGCATAAAAATTTAGAGGTAGCATGCTTTGTTTTGCAACACTTAGGTTATAATTTTACATATCATTATGTGTGTTCTTTGATATTGGATGGTTTTTATGACTGGAGGCACATCCTTTGTTCATGTTTTGTTGGTGGGCTTTTGGATGCTATGGTTAGGCACTAGTTCCAACAATGTCCTTGTAGTGCGTTCTAAGAGGTATACGTGTCCATTTTGGACAAGTTATATTGGATTGCAGTATTGAGGGTCTTCAAGTTTTTTGTGTATGTGTGTGCTACCAAGGAAGATAGACCTTGAGAAATACAATGAATATACAAGGACTTGAGTTTGTAGATATAGTTGGATATATGGATAGCACAAGTTCTACTAGTAGGTGTATTTGTCTTTTTTTTTGGTGTGGATGGTTGGATGTGAGTGACTAGCTATGGTCATTATTGCAACTATTACAGTGAGTATTGCACATACTCAATTCTATTTTTGAGGAGTTTGGAATTTTGTAATTGTGCTCGGATATCAAATCACTCACAAGCAAGTGGTAGCATTGCTCTGAGTTACTTAGTGGATGACCGAGATGCCTGAATGAAGATTAAGAACACAACAAAGTTTAGTGGGTGAAATATGCTTATACCCTTGGTGGATAGTTCATAGATTTGTTCATGTAGAGAGAGTTGTTGATGAACTTGAGCATCCAGGATCACCTGCAAAACCAAGATTAACCTTCTACACGAGAGCAACAAGAGGATGAAATGTTGGAATATGGTGCAATAACAAAATATAACAAAATATCGATATTATCACACTCTAAATGATACAATATGCATCAACACTCCCTTGCACTGACTAAGTTGATATGAATTCATCTAAACTCACTAGAAGGGAGAGGTGAGTGTTGATTATATAGCATAATGTGGGCATATAATTCCAAGAGGGGTAATAACTCCCAAATAACCAAATTAGGTGGGAGTTATACCTACTTGGAAAATGCCAAACATGTGGGAATAACCTACTCAAAAAGAGACAAGATAGTGGTTTTGTGAGGTAGCATAAAATGCCAAAAGAGGGTGTGAGACTCAACCACCCAAGTGTGGGTGAGAGTGATACTTGTAATTGATGGACTACACCACATTTCCTCACATAAACCATGTCTACTATAACCTAAGTATGCTTAATATTGTGTAGGAAAAATAAATATAAAAAAAACCTACACCATCACCCCCCCTTAAGCATAGCTTAGGTGGGTGAAAGGATGAAACGATGCAAAGATGGGTCCCAACTACAAGGCCATCTTAGGTACCCATGTACAATATGAAACCTCTCAAAAGATGAGAAAGAGAAAACTTGTAGGACAAAACTCCTCCCCAAGAGAGAAAAATAAGTAGACAGAACATACAGTCCCCCAATGTACAATCTCCTACATTGTTGGTGAATGCTTGACACAAGAAGCTGAAGATGATCCAAGATCGTCAAACAATATTCCTCCCCTTAGGAAGAAAGAAAACCTAGGATGTATGCAAGATATCTTCCCATTCTTGAAAGGAATATGAAGGAAGAATGATGAAAATGTATGATGCCTTTGAACTCTGCTCGGGTGTCCCCATGTCGATGCGAAAAGTTGTCACCATCAAATCAGGTGTTCTAGGCCACATTATAGAAGATGACAATCTGGGACCTAGTGGAGATGGGTGTAGAACACAATCCGAAGACAAAGATATCTCCTCTGAAGACAAGGGTGCCTCCTCCAAATGTTACTATATAGTAGCCACATTCATGTCAAACTGTGAGGAATGATCGTGTGGGTAAAGAACACGAGGGTCAAAAGGCCCCCCCTCAACATTTCAAGAAGTTGAAGCAACTTCATCAAAGAGAAGATGTATGCACTCAATAATGTCCTCCAAGTCTACAAGATAGGACTCACAAAACAAACCTGCAATGTTTGTCAAGTACTCATCCCAAGTAGCTGTGCCTGGAAGACAATGAATGTCCTGTTGCATCGATTCAATAGAAGCCATAGATGTAGCAATACCAGTATCATCGGAAACAACAGTCGATGTAGGAGATGGAGTATCAACACATGCCTCTTGAACCTTAGTTGAAAAAAGACCAAGATTCACTGGACCATATTGAATCTCCTCAACAATGTTCACACTAGATGCCTGAGTGTGTACATCAACCCGAGGAACATTAGAGGAAAAATGTGAGAAGGTGTATACTCGAGATTGATGATTTGCCTCCCAAACTGCAACAATATCTCTGCTATGCAAATCTCGAATAATCACAGAATCTGGTGTGAACTCAACACTCTTTCCTTCCCCACCATGTGTGATCTGATGGATAGAAAGGATATTTTTTGACAATGAAGGAACATAAAGGACACCATTGAATGATCCTTCGTCTATGCCAATAGATCCTTTCCCACAAACAGTCATATATGTGTTGTTAGCCATCAAGATGTTTGGTGACAAACAAGTTTCAAATGAAGAGAACACACTCTGTGATGAAGCCATGTGATGTGAAGCTCCAGAATCAAGGATCCATCTCCCTAACTTAGAATCTGCAATTGCAAGAAGTACTTTCCCCTTTTTTTTCTCTGACTTTGCTTTAGAAGAAGATGATGAATCCTTTGACATAGTTGAAGGTAAATCAAATTTATTCTTTGTTAAAAGATGCTTCAACTCATCAATTTGTTTTAAGTAACATTGATGTTCATCATGCCCAGATTTCTTGCAATATGCACATGTGGGCTTCTCCTTTTTAGATGATTCCCCTTTTGAGGAAGAGGATTCAAATTCTTTCTATGGCTTGTTCTTTTTCTTCTTTTGTTTTTGATCAGGATGCCCTGATTCTTTTTGTACCTTAGGCTCACTAGCTAGCCACCAATGGTTGTGACTTGGAAATCTTGATGAGACCCGTTTGAATCAGCTTCACTTCCTCTTGGATTAGAAGATTTGAAAATGCGTCAAATGTAGGCTCAATATATGCGATTCCCATAGAAATCCTATTGGTGTGAAAGCCAAAAACAAACACCGAATACTCGGGACCAAGCTTGGATAAGCCATTAAGAATCAACTGTAAATCCTCCTTAGTAATCTTGCAATCCTTTAGTTGTGTTCTTAGTTGCTTAATCTTGGAGATATAGTTATGGATGTGTTTGAACCTTTTTGGATCAAGATTCATCAAATCATTATCGATTTGATAACCCCTAATCTTATCAGTTTTACCATACAATTTTTCAAGAGTCTCCCAAGCCTCCTTAGGTGTCTTGCATTATTCAAGATGAAATTGTAAATCAAAAGAGACTAGTGAAGAAATGTAACCAAGAGCTCTCTTACGATTGATCTCCCATTTTTCCTTAGCATTAGCATCAGTAGGTTCAAGAATAGATTCTTTTACATAGTCTGTGCAACCTTTTCCCCTTAAATAATTCCATACTGATTTTTTCCATGATTCATAATTATATGGAGTTAGGAGTTCAATTTGAGTTTTCCCCATTATATTAACACACAAAAAAAGAAATGAAAGAAATCAAAACACCACAAGATCATCCCCCCAAAATTCACTCAATCACTTGACCCCCTTAGAAAATATGATGATGACACTTTATAATTAGTGCGTTTACAATTTTGGAGTTGTCACCAGAGTTTTACAATGTCCAAAATTGGACCCAAATACTGAAAGTACAAAATAATCTCAAAATCATAACTCAAAATAGCACCAATATGTAGTGCTAAAAAATAAATCAACTTTCAAAACAAGAATCACCTCAATCTAAGGTTGTATGTGAAAGTTACAGCCGTTTGAAGTTCAAAAAATGAGATATGTCCTTCAAATCTGTTGAGAAAATTGATTTTCTAAAAAATTCATATCACTTGAGAAAAAAATGATTCCACCATTGCAAAGCCTACGAAATTCTAGCCCAAATAAAAAAAATTGCTCACAAAATGGAGCATGGATGATTGAGTTAGAGACCTTTGAAGTTTAGGTGCAAAATGCAAAATCTCAACGGTAGGGTCAAAAATTTGAAAAAAAAAAATTCTGCCAAATTTGGCTGGACTGCCACCAAATTTAGTTGAACCGCCAAATGTAGTCACTCGCTAGTCAATTTATAACTGCTCCAAATATAGCAAATCTCCAAATAAATTTAGGCTACTACCAAATTTGGCATGAATGCCAAAATACCCACTAAATTTAGTGAAGCCAAAGTGGGCACAAAAATTGAGGTCGCAGGAGTAGCTCAATTTTTTTGAATTATATATATATATTTTAAAATTCAAATAAATATTAAAAAAAATGTTTTTTTTAATTTTTTTTTGGGAGTTGAGCCTCACCCCACCCCTTTAATAAGGGGTCTACATAGCCCAAGGGGTGTGTAGCCCAAAGGGGACCCGCATACCCTTAGGTACATGTAGCAGGGTAAAGGTACCTTGCATAGGTACCTCCTATACTACACAGGTACCCTGCACTTTTATATTTTTTTGTTTTTGTTTTTCAATAATAATAAAAAAAACACTTTCACTTTTTTTGATATTATTTTGATTTTTTAAAATTAAACTTTACAAATATAAACATTTTTTTGAAACAAAAACGAATTTATCCGACGAGCCAAAAAACCAGTGATGCAAGTGAATGATGCAGCATCTATGAAATTTCTCAAGCCCTCCAAAAATGGTCAAAAATTTATGGGAGCCAAAACATAGAGTATTTTATATCAAAATTCGTCTATTCAACCTCTTAGACTTAATTGCGATGTCCATTTTCATTGAAAATGTACCCAACAAAAGCTCAATGCTGAATTCAAGGAGCTTGCAGATCCTAACACTTTGATACTATGCAATAGTTGCTGATGAACTTAAGCATCCAAGATCACTTGTAAAACCAAGATTAATCTTTTACACAAGAGCAACAAGAGGATGAAATGCTAGAATATGGTGCAATAACAGAATAATGATATTATCACTCCAAATGATATAGTATGCATCAACACTCCCTTGCACTGACTGAGTTGATATGAACTCCTTTGAACTTGCTCGAAAGGAGAGGTGAGTGTTGATTATATAACATAATGTGGACATATAATTCCAAGAGGGGTAATCACTCATAAATAACCAAATTAGGTGGGAGTTATACCTACTTGGAAAATGCCAAACATGTGGGCATAATCTACTCAGAAAGAGACAAAATAGTGGTTTTGCAAGGTGGCATAAAAGGCCAAAAGAGGGTGTGAGACTCAACCACCCAAGTGTGGGTGAGAGCAACACTTGAAATCAATGGATTACACCACGTTTCCTCACATAAACCATGTCTACTATAACCTAAGTATGTTTAATAATGTGTAAAAAAAAAAATACTAAAAACCTACACCAATAGATGCTTCTCTTTTGCTCTTGAAGACATTCAACAAGTGGGAGAATGTTAGAAAAATGTGTCTCAACCTTGCGTTTCTAATGTTCATATTTAATTATTTAAGTATATTTTTATAATATAGCCACATATTAGGTGGTCCCACTTGGAGTGACACTAGTTGTTATTTGTAGTTTGTAATTTGGCAATTTGTCAAATACAACTATGACAACTTGTAAGGTGTGTAAGATTTGTGGGATTAGAAAGAGTGTGAAAAGAGAGTTAAATGTGGACTTGGAGAAGATCAAGGAAGATCTTTAGTTTGCACATGTGCATATTACCAACAAAAATGGATAAGACTACAAGTGGAGCACTCTAGTTGAAAGAGGAGGTTCCTAATTTATATTTTAGTTAACTCTCCTTGATTTGGGTGTTGGGATTTGCATAGAGATTTGGTGTCATTTTTAGCCAACATTTTTTTCTCATGGTTTTAGAAACCATTGATGGTTTCTTATTTTGGCTTTTGCCTATATATATTGGTGCATAGTTTGGTGATGGATGATGAGATTTTATTGCAAGGGGTTATGTTGCCAAATTTTCTCTAGAGCAGCAAGGTGTTGATCTCCACGTTAAGGTTCTAAGCCCGATATTGTATTGTGACTTTGTTGCTATAAATATATTGATTCGGTGCTTTAGAAGCTGATTTTTTTCAAAAAAGTTTACCTAGAGTATAGCTAAATCACTATTGTTTTGGATTGTTATTCTTTCATTCTTGTTTCTAAGTACTTATATATAAACTACTAAAAAAATATTTATGATATGATATTGTTTATGCCCTGTTTCCACTTTATAAACTTCAATTCATGTACACCTGCATCAAAATTATTTAAAATTTAAAATTTAAAAGTTTCTTTTATTGGATTAAGGTATTTCCTAATTTATATTTTAGTTAACTCTCCTTGATTTGGGTTTTGGGATTTGCATAGAGATTTGGTGTCATTTTTAGCCAACATTTTTTTCTCATGGTTTTAGAAACCATTGATGGTTTCTTATTTTGGCTTTTGCCTATATATATCGCTGCATAGTTTGGTGATGAATGATGATATTTTATTGCAAGGGGTTATGTTGCCAAATTTTCTCTAGAGGAGCAAGGTGTTGATCTCCACGTTAAGGTTCTAAGCCCAATAATGTATTGTGACTTTATTGCTATAAAAATATTGATTCGGTGCTTTAGAAGCTAATTTTTTTCAAAAAAGTTTCCCTAGAGTATACCTGAATCACTATTGTTTTGGATTGTTATTCTTTCATTCTTGTTTCTAAGTACTTATATATAAACTACTAAAAAATATTTATGATATGATATTGTTTATGCATGTTTCCACTTTATAAACTTAAATTCATGTACACCTGCATCAAATTATTTAAAATTAAAAATTAAAAAATTTCTTTTATTGGATTAAGGTATAAGAAAGATGAAACAGCTACCTAAATGAACCATCTGTCATACGCAACAGGATGCGAGAGTAAGAGCTGATCATAGGGGAGAGGACCCAGTCCCTGAGCATGTTTCAATAGTTGTGATAGTAGTTGTTTATATGATGCCTAATATTTTTATCAATATTGAACCAATAGTTGTGACTTTAGAGTTGTTAGTGTTGATGAAAACTACCCATAATTAAACAAAATGTATTCTTTTGATCTAAAAAGCAACCAATCATGTGATTCCACATCAACGCTCAATAAAACATGCTGTGAATTCACAAGTATTGGTCTCACTTTTTTTTGGGCCTTTTTGGACACCTTGACAAAAAGCATGCTGATGTGGCATCATATTTGATGATGTGGCCCTGAAACCTTAGTTATAAGCAGGGGACTTGCCATGTAAGCTGCTGTAAAAAATTGGGAGTGATTTGAAATTTCCACGTAGAATAATTAGAAGCACGAAATTAGGGTGCACAAATACTAGGTCCTTTCCCCTAATTACATCATGAATGTGATTCATTTCCCTTTCGATTCTGTATAAAGAAAAGACGTTCCCTGAAGGAACAAATGTACTACAGAATCGGGAAAAGTGTATTGCATCATCTATATACGCGCCTTGGACGCGAGGTGGCCGCGGAAGTCCAAAATTACTTAGCTTTTAAGTATGACCAGGGGTGATAATTAGAAACACTCTGGACCAGCTCTTAAAATAAATGAACAGCGCTTCAAAAGTTCAGCTCTTAAGCTACGCAAAGTTGTCAACGGATCCAATTTTCCACAAGATCTGAAGAATTCAATGGAACGAACAGCTAGACCGGCTAACAAAGGATTTATCGTTGCTGTGGTGCTCCTGCTGTGCGTGGCCGTCCACGGCGCGGGGAAAAGCGGATTTCTTTTGCGGAAATCAGCAGCGGGACTCGAAGGCGGGGCAATTCTGGTGTCGGACGGAGGGGATGGCAAGATTTCAGAGGGATTTACAATAAAGCCTTTTACCAGTTTGGAAAGGAGGGATTTAGGGATTAGCAGTTGTGAGGAGACATATGGCTTCCTGCCCTGCACTACGTCTGCACTGGGGAATTTGTTTCTGCTGGCAGTATATGGTTACCTTCTGTATTTAGCAGCCAAATTAATGTCCGACGGAAGCGAGGAGCTGTTGGCGGTGACGGGGCCTGGTATTATTGGAGGTCTGTTCTTGCCCGTTCTTGGAGTTTTTCCGGACGCTTTACTCGTTCTCGGTAAGGAGTCCTCCCCTGTTTCCTTCCTTGTGCCTTTATGCTCAAAAGAATGCTTTAATCTCGACCAATACAACCATTTGTATTATAATAAAAAAGTAAAATATTGGCTACACTGTTGAATGTTCTATCCATTTTTTCTTTTAGATAAAGAGAATCTATTGGGGCTTTAATACAACACATAAAAGTGCGTTACATATAAATATAGAAGAATATGACGTGTACCTCTAAAAAAGCCTAAGAAATAAAGGAAGGAAATACCAAGCGATTATAATAATATAAAAAAGTTGAAAAGGGAATTAATATTAAATTTAAAATTTTGTGAAAAAATAAAGCAAAGTTAGACTTCTCTTGACAATATGTTTTTATTCTTTAAGGAAAGAACGGCTTTCATAGTCCATTGACCTCAAGTTAGGTTTGGTCTTTTTAGAATTAGTTTGAGTAATTTATAATTTAAAAAAAAGAAAATTTAAGCTCCCTTTTCTTTGGAGAACATCTTTTACAATCAATAATTTTACATATTTAATCTTTTGTAAGGATAATTAATTTAATTTAATTTAATTTTTTGTGTGGGACAAATGTCGATTCTTAAGTGTAATCAAAGCGCATTACTTTATTGTTTTGTGATCTTGTTAGTTGTCTTGTACTTTAATGTTTGATTAAAGGAGTAGCAAAACATTCATCAAGAGTAGGAGTTTCATTTCTCCTCAAAAAATCTATAATTGAGTAGCTCATTTTTAGGATCCAACATTGCAATCAAATAATGTAGGTACTTAGAGGAGACTTAGAAGGACACTACAACTTGTGTTGCTTTTGATTACCCCTAAAACATTTAAAGGATAACCCCTTACAATTGATGAATTGAATCTAAGAATTAATGAAAGACATGATCTTAATTGAATGAAAATTTGGCTTTGACATATCAACTATAATGCAAACTCTTACTTGATGTTAATTGAATCTAAGAACTATTGAAAGACATGATCTAAGATGTGGGTTTTTTATTCTTTAAGGAAAGAATGACTTTCATAGTCCATTGACAACCCTTTTCAAGTATATTAGATATTTTAAATGTAATTTCGTAGCTTTTATCTTTCTTTCTCTATGTTTAGATGTGGATCTAACGTTAGGCTTGTTTTTTTAGAATTAATTTGAGTAATTGTAAAATTTCAAAAGAAGCTAATGTAAGCTCTTTTTTTTGGAGATCATCTTTTATAGCTTGCAACTTCACATCCTTAATCTTTTCTTAGGGGAATTAGCTTCACTTTTGTATGGGACAAATGTTGAATAGTTGTAGAATTTCAAAAGAAGCTAACTTAAGCTCCTCTTTCTTCGGAGATTATCTTTTATAACTTGCAACTTCACATCTTGTGTGGGACAAATGTTGATTCTTAAGTCTAATCAAAGCACATAAACTTTATTTTTTTTCCACCTTGTTAGTTTCCCTCTACCTTAGTGTTGATTAAAAGAGTAGTGCAACATTCACCAAGAACTTAGGAGTTTCATTTCTCCTCAAAAAATCTATATTTGAGTAGCTCACTTTTGGGATCCAACATTGCAATCAAATAATGTAGGTACTTATGGGAGAATTAGAAGGGTACTATGCCAAAATGTGTCCCTTTTGATTAAACATCTAAAGGATAACCCCTCAAAGTGGATGAATTCAATCTAACAACTATTGAAAGAAATGATCTTAATTGAATGAAAAATTGGCTAAATTACAAATCAATTATAATACAAACTCTTACATTTTTTGTTGAAAGGCAGTCAACTCATCAATTTTATAAACTTTCTCACATTTTTCACTAATTGTTGAATCAAAATTGGTTTCCTCCTAACTAATGGGAGATTGTACAACCAAACCCACAATATTTTTTGTGATAACAACAATTGTATTGTTCCACACTAATCCCAATCATGAAAAAAATGGTATTGCAATAAAAAACCTCTTTCTAACATAGAGAGGAGGAGCAACAACATTACTCAATATATCTTTCATCCATTGAGAGAGATCTTCAAAAGATAGTTGCTTCCCTAAACACCTACAAATCAAGGAACTTATGTCCATACTCCATCCATAAATTGCATGCAATCATCCTCAATAAACAAATCTAGCATTTCATCTAATAAGTTCGCAAGAACAACCCTCAAAGAGAGGGAAATTAAATATCCTTGAATCTTTGCTTCATCAACATAATCATTGTTAGGGTTGGAATGTAAAGTGACACCCATCTTTCACATCCCTTCATTCATAGTCCATAGACTATCCTTATAATGGCTAGCACAAGAAAGTGTTTCATAAACTAACCCCGATCAACTAAAAGGGGGGAAATTAAGCTTACATTGAATGATTTGTTGCTTGTAGAAGTTGCCACAACTATGGTAAGGATTGATGGCATTTCTCACACTCCAAGAAGATTGTTGTCCACTTAGTCCTCATTAAGCTACTCACACTAACATTAGCGGTGAGTGTTTTGGATTGATTAAAAATTCAAGTTAGAGGGTTTTTGTATTTCATAATAGACTAGAATCAACACCTATCTCCTTCAAAATCTCACCTTTGTTCAATTCACCCTTTCTTATACACCAATTGAGTTGTTCAAACATGGGGCTAGTTTCCTTTTTCTAGTGGTTACCACATCTTTGTCTTCTTTGTCCTACTCGTCATTATTGTTTGCTAAGTTGACTATTATTAAAATCTATAAGATTATACTAATAAAATATTTTTATTTTTAAATATTCAGTTAAAAGTGTAATGCCAATTCTAGATGTAGGTTTTTAAATGATTCTTCATAGCACAACTTTGACAATGAGGATTTCAAACGCTTTTGTGTTGGAGGGAAAATGATGTGCTCATTGTTGATCTCAATGCTCTCATCACGATTGATGGTCTAAATTCAAACTTGTAAATGGCTAGTGGGAAGCTCTTCCGGTTCACTCATATGAGCATTTACTCTTAGAAGTGATAGATTTCTACCATTGTTTATAGAATTCCAACTCCAATTCATTTAATTCATTTGTTCTTAAGCATTTAGATGAGAATTGTGAAGTTGTGATGGTGATTTTGAAGATACGAGGGTGAAACTAGGGCTTTCAGGTGTTGTGAATTGGTGAGTTGGATTTTCTTCTCTTTCTATTTGTAAAAGCATTTCAATTGTCGGGGTTTTGACCATTAGGGTTTCCTAAATAGTGTTGAAGCTTGTTGTGATTATAAGAAACCCTAATTGTGGGTTAATATCTAAAACCCTTATTTCTTTAACAAAACCTTAAAACGAGCCAAACTATTTCTTAGAGTGGGAAAATTTAAAGAGGGTTGGAGCAAGATTTATTAAATCAATTTCTCGACTCTTCCAAGAGAGTGACACATGCCTAAGGAACTAGTGTTCTATCATACACGCTCATTGATAGGGAAAAGCTGGATGTAGCTATCCCTATTCAGGGTTGGGAGTTGTTTAGTTATTGCTATTGGTGTCCTAGTGTTGTTTGCCCCATCTCAAATATATGGAGCTTGGACCTAGGGAGGCATGTGGTTCAAAATGTGTCCATCAATGTAGAATTGATCAGAGCTATTGCCAAAAAATATAATGGGAAAACAAGAACCCTGCTAAGCTACATGGATGAACCATTAATGGCGTTGAATAAAGAAATGATCTACAAGGTTGTCAACCTTAACATTACGACAAACATTTCAATTGAATTTGATGGTTTTAAAAAAGAATATAAAAATGACAGATACAATTATAGATTCAAGTAGTTACATCATAGGAAAATGGATTTGAATAATAAGCTTACTTAGTTCGCTAGAGATGAAACTTAGGAGCCCTTCAATGTTGAAATCTTTAAGGAATATTTCATTAAGCCTTATTATACCCTATGTGAAGTATTGGCTGTTGATTTTAAGCCACAAGTGCTTGTTCACTTGATGATGATGCTTGTAGATATACAACATAGAGATCTGAATAGGGACTTTAGCTTTGCAATTTATATTGTAGAATGTATTCACAAGGAGCTAGTGGCCTTTAAGGTTGATAACAAAAAATTTCTATTTCAAATGGTATTCAATTTTATGCCACATATTTCTATATTGTGGTCAAAGGGCTTGGAGCAAGGAGCTTAAATTGTAGTTGCAAACCCCTAAGGGAGATCCAATACCAATTCAAGGGAAAACTTATATTTGGGATATGCATTGTTAGTCTTCCAACTATGTCATTTTTGAAGAACAACTTGTTCAAGTTATTTTGAAGCATTTGGGTTGCTAGAGTACTGGGATATCATAAAATGTAATGAGATTTATGAGGCTCAAGGATAGGTTGCGTTAAAAAGGACTAAATCACAATTGGCGTGATTAGATCTTGCACTCCAATACAACAACTATCAGGGTTTATGGTGTAGCAGTGGAGCCCCATACCTTGCCTAAACATGTTCTTGAGAGAATTTCCCACATGGAGATTATGTGAGAATTGAATGAATTAGTATCGTGTTTGAGGACACACAAAAGAGGCTCATTCTTCTCTCCATCAATTGTCTTCTCTAACTTTTTATCACAACAAAAGAAGGATTAGAGTTATTAGTTCCTAAATTATGAGCCTATAGGATGAGGGTTGATAAAAGAATAAATTGTGACCCTAAACATTTCATTTATCAAAATAAGAAAAGGGGTGGGAAAGTCTCCATTTTATCATGAGTACAATGAAGTTGAGGGCCTAATAAAACATTGTGCCTTTGATGTTGAGGTTAGAGAAAAAGAGACAAATGGTTTTCTCTTCTTGTAGGAGAGAGGAAAAGAAAGAAGCATGATTCAAGTTCTAAGGGGGCTTATATGGAGATTGCTAATTCCTATTCTCAGGATGCAGACAACACTTGATAATGTTATTATAGTTGGATTCGAAGCTCCTACAACGTCTCCAAGGAAGGTTAGAGAAGAAACACATTAATAGGAGCAAGAAGTTAAACAACCAACTCAACAACATAGAGAACAAACTACTGAGGTTGCCCCTCCCAAACTCCAAGGCAACAACAAAGAAGGGTTCAACCCTTAGTTGATTACTCTATAGATTATTGTACGATAGATGAAGTGGGAGAAAACATAATGGATATGGATGAAATGTAATAGGTCATTACCTTTCCACAGAGAGTGCAATTGGATGAGGGTCCCCTAGAAAGTTTGCAACTAGGCCTTGAAAGTTGGAGGTGAACATATAAACGATGTAAGAGGCCTAGCATGCACAAAATTCTTATATGATGATGACTTTGTGAAGTCACAAGAATTCAAAGGCCTTTGAATTAAGAAGATGGAAATATTCTTTCAAAAGTTAAATAAAAAAGGGGAGAAGTTATAGAGGAAGAAATGAAAGAGGCCACTAAGAAGGTTATGGAGGATGTTAATTTTCATGTCAACAACATTACCCCTGAGGAAGGGAGAAAACTAGTAAAATAAAGTGGATGCTTGCCCTTGTTAGGTTGGGATATAGATTGCAATTACCCTTGATGCAATTAGGAGGAAAGACATCGATGAAGAAGTGGTAACCTTTGAAGACCAAGCCAAATATTTATATTTCGTGTCAGGTTTCAGGATAAAATTTGAAGGATTGACAATATCCAAAATTGCTCTCGAGAACAAAAAGCTCTAGGTTATCAGACACATCAATGAATCGATAGGAAACCTAATTGTCAAAAGATTGATTGAGACTATAGCTCCACAACCTACATCCTTGGTCATAAGCACAACACTATTTAGCAAACTTGTAGCTAAAAAATTGCAAGCGAATTTTGAGAAATTGTAGAAAGATCATATCAAATTAATGCAACAATACAATAGGGTGTAGTCACTAATTCATCCTCCACAAAACATCACATTTGAACCTACTTTTCTTGCAGCAAGCTCTAAAGCACGCCTTTTTTAAGATATAGATACATTCATGTTGAGGATAGAAAATTTCAAAAATGAACTCAAACAGAGTAGGGAAGCAAAAAAGGTTGTAAAAGAGGAAGGTAAGCAAAACATGATCATTTTGGTAAATAGTCTTTTAGGCCACAGGTTATCACTTATTTTGCATAAGTTAGATGATACGTGGGCTAGTTCCAATAATATAAAAAGGGCATATACTAGCCATATGCAAAATGAAGACAAGTTAAGATACATCTTGAGTACATAGATTCCAAGAGTGTCATTAATGGGGGGTATCTACATGCAAGCAAAGTTTGATCTTGGTGCCCCTGTACAAATATTAAGTACTCATGAAGTATTGGGATAAATAAGGGATATCTTTGCATTTGAAAGCAAATTGGACATCTATTTAAGGGAGAAATTGAATTCCTTTGAGGTTTTGGAGGAGTCTTTAATGCCTAAAATTTTGGATGAGAATAGAGAAGTAAAGGAATTTGATAATTGGAGGTCATATTTGAACAATATTTTGCCTACTGTGTGTGCTTTAATGTTTGTAGGTGATGAGGTTGACTCACTTTTATACGACACTAGTGTGGATAACTTCTACAACTAGAGTCTGGATTGGATAGTTTTATCATAGAGACAAAGGAAATATTGGATGCAAGGTATGTGGCCCATACAAACAAGGTTGAAAAGGTTTGGCTTTATCAATGGCCTACAAAATAAGTATATGCATCATGGCTTGAGAAATATAATGGATAAAATAAATTATGCCATGTCACCAAGACTCTTTTTGTCTCTAGCATGAGGTTGAGCTACTTCAATGTCATCAACAAAGTTCTAGCTCAAATGATTAAAAGATCAAACTGTAATAGGTTGTTAACCCTAATCCTAATTAAACCTTTAACCCTAATGGAATTATAACCCTAACCCTGATTGAACCTAAACCCTAACCCTAACACTTTTGAACCTAAACTCTAACCCTAACCCTAAGCAAAAACTTACCTTATTTGAACTCTAACTCTTCCCTAATTGAACCCAACCCTTATTGAACCCTGACCCTAATTGCACCCTAACCTTTATTGAACCATAACCCTAACCTTGAACCCTAATTGAATGTCACTCTAATTGAACCCTAATATTAACACTAACCCTTATCCTAATGAAACATTGACCTTAATCCTTGAAAGGAAACATGCATCCACTCAAGATAATTTCCACATAACCCAAATAGAGAAATCTATGCAAACAAGCATTTATAATCCATATGCAAAAGAATAAACAATACCATCAAAGATGACACAAATGATACAAGATATGCCCTAGGAAAAACCCTCAAGAGGGAAAAACCCAACCTCCAAAAGCATCCATCACTCATGTATTATTCAACAATAAACATTACAATACATCTTCAGAGCTCTCCATGAACACCATTGAAGTATCAAGTCCTCTACAAGCACTCCATTTGAACAAGCATGTGACCACACATCCCATGCCATGCTTCAACCCACCCAAAGGCTAACAAGAGCTAACCTGTCAAAATGACCAACTATCCAACCTTAAACAACTACCCTTGTGTTTATAGAAACAAGCTCCCACAAAACCACCAAGTGGTATTACATAAAACCATGTGACTAATACCATGAGCTTACAAAACCATTAACCCCTCATTTAATATTGGCACTAAGTTTTCCCAATTTTAAATATTATTCCCATGTGCAGCCCCACATTAAATATTTAAAGTAATGTTACATACAACACATAAAGTGGCCCCAAGAATGCTAGACCCATGTGATGCACACACCCCTAGATTCCCTAGGTGCACCACATAATAAATAAATATTACATTATAACATTATGCAAGGTGGACACCACACATTTTCCTCACATTCTCCCACTTGTTGTATATATTGCATAAGGGGTAAACAAGTAAACTGAAACATGAACAAGGGAACAATACCTCTAGCCACATATACCATCAAGGAATCAAAGTGCTCCATCAAGATGCCTGCACCAAGAATCAAGGTGACTACCATCTCAAATACGAATGCTTTCATCCTCCATCATGCCAATGCACAAAAATAAGAAGCCTTTCAAAGAGATGCCACACTATCTGTCATAAAGAAGCATAATTCTCGCCTCAACTGATATCCCGAACAAAAACACTCAATCCAAAAGTATCAATGTGAACAAAGAGTTGTCAAGATACACTAACCATAGCTAAAATAGTACCCACAACAAGTGCTATAACATCCAACTATCCATACCTCCAAGGTATATACAATATAGTAAACTCATGCCATCAACATATACACCCATAAACCACAATCACAAGCTCCATGTGCAAACCTGTTAATGAAGAACATACACATCCAAGAACTCCCAAGTTGCATGGGTAATGCAAATTTGAAAATGATCAAGGCATCCAAGAATCCACCAATAACATCATATAGAAGTGTAACCAACATCATGTAGTACCAATGAACATCCACAATGATATGCAAATCGTACAAACCAATATACTACAATCCATCTCTGACCACAAGTCTCCATAGCTCTCCCAAGTTCTCCACACCCAACAAAGGAAACAAATAAAGGAACCTCCATGTCATCACCCAAGAACATGAGTGAAAAACACATGACCAAAACCTAGCGACCACATTAATGCCAACCAAACCTCAAAACCCATGTAATGTGAAACCAAACATCCAGGAAGTAGAACAAGACCAAAGAGAGAACATGCAAATCAAAACTTTTAGCATGTCCTTCTACACACACCTCTAAATGCTAAGTTGTGATAAGTATGACCTCCTCCATAAAACCCCAAAGAGAATAACACTATCCACATTTAATCATAACCAAGATGTCTGCATCTCAAACCAAAGGAAGAGCAAACCATATCCATCCCAAACCAGGAATAAGCTCAATAACATCTCCTAAACTCAACATCAATGAATAATATCACAATGCATAAGGAGATAAACATGCCAACATCCCTCATATGAACCATCCAAAACTAGTTATCCATAGCTTAAGGTCCATATGCATGAGAAGATAAAACATAAATATAATAGATCTGAAAGTAACAATGGGCAATACCTCTTAGATGATAAATTATTGAGTAGACCAAGAGTGGGGAATGAGAATTCCCCTCCAAAATATCCAAGTCACCATGACTAATCTAAGAACAATCTCCTCATAGGTCCATGTTGAACTCACATCCAACCGAGGTGTAGGCTTCTCAAACTTCTAGCTGAAACCTCATCAATGAGTAACCATCCCAACACATGTCTCTAATCATAAGAGCTCTCCTAGCCTCACCTATGTCTCAGAGTATCCATGAGTGCTTGTAACCAATCAATCCATGCCAAACTCCAAATGCAACATAACACCATGATGAAGCTCCTAAGCAAATGATCAATGTACCCAATACCAAGAGGACCAACCAAGATCAAATTCAAAGTCCCAACCATGGATTTGGGAACACATCATGACATCATGATCTCACATCTCCTCAAAAGAAAATCATATTCTCCAATGAACATATCATGCACCTGTATCATGCCAACACTTTAATGGCCAATCAAGAGTACACCATGACATAATACAAAATACCATTCTATCAAAACAAGGATCACATGTCAAAATAAAAATCATGACACCTCAATCAAATACTAAAGAAGTCCTCCATGGAAAACCAAAATGTCAACATCTCCAAACCACATGAAGATAACCATCTCCTGTCAATGAAGCACATGATGTTAAAGAACCCTTATTGTATAGAAATAGGATCCAAGAATCCATCCATGACACCAACAAACATTGTAGAAGATCATCCACCATCAAATGGTGAATCCACATCATCGCTATAAGCTCCCACTGAATTGTGATACCGAGCTCTCCATGGCAACATGATAACAATCCTCTAAATGAAGATCCTCCATGGCCCCAATACGATCAAAGAACTCAAGACAATGAGCTCCCAAAGGGAAGAGTACAAACCATGATCTCCAAACCAAGAAGATACAACACCACGAAACCATCACTATCACAAGTTGGATCATTGAAAAGTGTAATCAGGCTATCCATAACATCGCGATAACAATCTCCTCAATGAAGATGAACCAAAACCATGATCCTTAAGTCAAGAAGATACGCTGCCACAAAACCAAAATTAGAACCAATCCAACACCACCAACAATGCAGCTGCATAAAAAATCATGTCATGCAAAAGTCCCTAAAGCACAAGGAACATCCATGACACCATGATCGCCACCAAATGTACCAACAACACAATCCAATCATATCCCACATGTTTGCATAACATAGCCAACTACATAGGTCTAACATCATGATTGCACTTGGTAATACCATGTCTCCTCCTTAATCATGACAACCAAACCAACAAAGCAAGTGACTAAACCAAACCACCAAACTGGATATGCATCAACATTGAAGTATCTATGGGCATAGACAACCCACACCCAAGTCATAAATGAAACTTGTAAGTGTAGACCAGCTACAACACTGCACAACTTGTAGATACAACAATGCAACATACAAATCCAACAATATATTGATAACCATGTCAAATGAGAGTAATTACATATGTACATGTGAGTACACAATGACTCCAACATCAAATCACCAAGATTCAATAATCCATAAGCTCACAAAATCACCATAGTCAAAGTTAGTGTTAAACTTAGAGTTAGGGTTAGAATTAGTGTTAGTGTTAGGATTATAGTTTAAATTAGTATTAGTATTAGTATTAGTATTAAATATCTTTAATAAAGTTAACTCAAAGTTATTTATGCTAGAGTTAGGATTAGTGTTGGTGTTAGAATTAGTGTTAGTGTTAGAATCAAGATTAGTGTTGGTGTTAGAATTATAATTAGTGTCTATGTTATAATTAGTGTTTTTGTTATAATTAGTGTTTATGTTATAATTAATGTTAGACTTAGAATTATTGTTAAAATTAGTGTTAGTGTTAGAATTATAATTAGAATAAGAGTTAAAACTCTAGACACATGCATACATAAATCTACAAATTAAGATTAAAATTGATTTTTAATATATTGAACCAATTTGCAACACAACTTCTTGTTGAAGAGATAAAGATAGATGGTTGTGAAGAACAAGAAAATGGAGTAAAATATCCAAACACATGCATACATAATAAGGTGAGGAAGAATATAGAGTGTGCTTGGGCCTACTTATGTTGGCAAAGCCGATAAAGCTATGGTTGGCAAGATGTAGGGAAATAACAAATAGATTTATAAGTCCAAGGCTTTGAATCGATCTTAATCCCTTCCTTGCCTGACTATTGAGTTGGACCATTTCAAATTGTTTGCACCACTTGAGAACAAAGTGAAAATTCCATTATTCCATTCTTAGTGTTGGATGTGGTTGACAAGCATCTATCCCCCCTATGTTCATCAACCACCCAAGGCACTTATGATATGGACAACACACCTACCTCCTCAACTATAATAAGAGAGGGTTGTGACATTCTTGATACAATGATATTTACTTGGATTCAAGAAAATGGGATAGTAGGTGTATAGACAATTCTGCTTACTAGCATCCTCCTTATGTGCACGAAAATTGGAGCTTTGCAATGGGGTATGGACATCCATCAAAACATTAAGGATAAAAGTATTTCTTGAATATTGTAGTAGTAACCACGCTAGTAGAGATGCATTTAAAATATGGAAGTAGAGACAAGGTATACAAACTCACCAATGAATAGACATTCTTCAAGGTGTAGATCCCCTCCAAGATATCACCTTAGTAACATGGACAATGCTCTTGGAAAATCTAGAAACAACTTGTTAATTGTAGCATTAAGCTTTGACACCACCTAGAGAGATTTGGATAAACAATTATTAGGTCAATTGGTTTGTAAGCTGCAACCTTTACCAACAAAAATGAGTGGAAAACAAAGATATGAAAGCAATTAAAAATTGTGCATTTGTTAAATGGTTCACAAAAGAGAAACAATTCTCTTGCAAAGCAATGAAATTGCTTGCGACTATTATAGAGTGGGATTACCTTTACGAGGCGTTACCTTCTTATGTTGCAAATTATGGAATGGAGGACATCAATTTCAATCACGAGATGTTTTTATTAACACATACTCTTCCCATCTATATGCAATTGTAGAATGCCTTGACATAATAAGATCAAACATAAATAAAAATGAATAAGAATTAGAAAAAGTTGAATTTAATATACAATGTGTTAGTATATAATTAATATTGATAGGCACAGTGATCTCATATCATTATTGTATAAATATTTAAAACTCTAAATCTTAAATAAAAAAATAAAATAACTCTTAGATAAATAAATATATTAAATAATTAATAAACGTTTAAAAATAACTCAAAATATACCGATTAATAAAAAATAATCTCAAAATGCTATCTTTGCAAATTTTAAACTAATTTTATTTAAAATATATATACTTAAAATTGTATTTAATATATATATATATATATATATCCTGAAATAAACTCAAAACTAAATGGTATGAGCATGGGTATACAAATCATTACATTATGTAAGGTGTGTAATTTTCCTTACAAACATAACAACTTTAGAAATTTGTAAAGGATTTGATTCTTTCAAGAGCATTTACTTATATGGTAATTTATTCGATGACCACGAGTGCCAGATTGTAGAAGCATTTAGGTAAATACAAATAAAAAATAACCGCCGTGCATCTAAACTTTGCATAGGCATGAATTTGGCAATGTAAGCATGCATCTATTTTCTAAAGTTGCACAGTCACCGACCCTTAATATCTTATGGACTAAGTTTTCGTCCAGTGTGACAAGTAATTAGGTAGGGAGACGTTAGTTGTCGTTGACTAAGAATGATCGTTCCTTTCCTATCTGACAGAGGACAATAATACAAAACAGATTTATATCAGTCAGTATGGGCCTTTAAGAACACGACTCTTGCGTTTTCCTTCGTCTACCTAATCGTGTGGATTGTGAATATTCTTTTCTATGACTTACTCGTGCCACCATGATTGCCATGTAATGTTAATGAACAGTGACAAAACCTGTTCATTTCATAGTCTTCAAAAGCTATATATTTCACAAGGTCGTTGAAGTTTTGAGGGGAGCCAATTCAATGGAACGGTTGACTAGACCAGTTATGAAAGGCTTTATTGTTGTCGTGATGCTCTTGCTATGCGCGGGCATCCATGACGCTGGGAAAGGCAGATTTCTTTTGAGGAAATCGATAGTGGGATTTGATTACGGAGCAAATCTAGTGTCGGATGGAGTGGAGGGCAAAATTTTAGAGGGATTTATAGCCAAGGTGTATTCTGGTTGGGAAAGGGGAGATCTTAGGAGTAGCAGTTGTGATGAAACATACGGTTTCATGCCCTGCACTACGACTGCTCTTGGGAACTTTTTTCTGCTGTTGGTGTATGGTATGGTTATCTCATGTATTTGGCAGCCATACCATAGGTGCATGAAATTCTTAAGAGTCTTATCATATGAAACTTATAAATGGTATGTACGTATATATATTACATACAATTATTCAAATTATAGGTGCACGATATCTTTTACATATATTACAATAGAGCTTATATATTATTTGGCTCACAATGTGTTATATATACACACATATCATATATATGTACATAGTCTGTCATAATATAGTTGCAAGAAACCCTTTATAGAGTTTATCATAATCTCAAATACTGTCAATATATTTCTCAAAATTGTAGAGCTACACAAACGATATGTCAATTATGTATCAATGATATTGCAGTAGCAAACTTATATTTCTTGACTGACTATATATATATAGTTGATCATTTTATAGCTATAGAAAACTTTGTTGAGCATATCATAATTTGAAATACTGTAAATATATTTATCGAAATTACAAACATAAAATAACAAAATTTCACAACTTTCATACCATGTTTTAAGTGATATTACAATTATATTAACCTTTTCTTCTAGCTGACTATGTGTGTATATATATGTATATGTATATACACACAATCGAACACAACATAGTTGCAAAAAAAAAAATGCAACAAAATTCGAAAAAAATCATGCAACAAATAGATATCTCCCTTGTGAGGTTGGAAGACAACCTCATCTATGATGGCGAAAGTAAATTATGTTTCCATTTGGCAATGGAAGTGTTGATAAACATAGTAACTGCAAAAAATGCCCCACTACCAGTTATCCCCAACCTCACCATCGTTGGTCGTGAAGTGCACCAACACTAGTCCTTCAATGGACGACTTAATCACCAAGCATGAATGGTGTAGCAAGAAGCGAAAACAAACCCTACCAAATGAAACACATGCCAAAGTGTTGACGACGAAGGGGAGTGGGGTAGTAAATGGGAGTTAAGTTCTCCATGATAGGTGTGGCAGGAAATGGGAAAACACGTACCATGTGTCCAGCATCAATCCATGCCACTTTTGAACTCATAAAATGCAAATTTTGGATAACGGTCTAAAAAACTTAAAAACTTGGAGTAATTTTTTCCGATTGAATTTTTTCGTGTTATCATGGTAACTCTATAGTGTTGGAAAAAAAAAATGACCAATGTGAACCCTACTGATGTGGACCCCTCACACAACATAGCCCTCACAACCATCGGTCCCTCTCCCTTACACCGTATTTTATTTGATGACCGGGATTGCCAAATTGTAGAAGCATTAGGTAAATACAAATGAAAAATGGCCGCCGTGCATTTAGACTTTGCAGAGGCAGGAATGTGGCAACGAAAGCATGCATCTATTTTCTGAAGTCGCAGAGTCACTGACCCTTAATATCTTATGACTAAGTCTTAGTCCAGCGTGACAAGTAACTAGACAGGGGCACATTAGGGGAGAGGGTCCAATAGTGGTGTGGGTACCAATAGTTGTCATAGTACATGTACATTCAAAGCCTAATATTTTAAAAGTATGGAACTAGTAATTGTAAGAGAGGACCCAATAGTTGAACAAAATATGCCCATTACATTCAAAAAGCAACAAATCATATGATGCCACATTAACACTAAAAAACATGACTTAATGCACCACTATTGGTCTAATTTTTTGGGGGTCTATTAGGAGAGGGCCCAGTTGCACCCTAAATCCTACAAAATTTCAAATCACTACCAATTTTTACAGCTTACTTGGCAAGTGATAACTAAGGTTTCACCACATCATCAAATATGATGCCACATCAGTTTTTGTCAAGGTGTCCAAAAAGGCCCCAAAATAGTGAGACCAATTCTCGATTACATCATGAGTAGTTGAGCGCTGATGTGGTATCACATGATTGGTTGTTTTTAGATAAAAGCATACATTTTGTTTAATTATGGGTAGTCAATCACAACTATTGACATTATATAAACCTATTGGGTACACTTTGGACCACTATTGATGACCCCTCAACAAAAAGCATGTTGATGACACCTTTTTTCTGGTCTATGTGGGTGAAACGAATATTTGAATTCCACGCCCTTGCCACTCAGGATATAATTTTTTAACGTCAATGTTGCATGTTCATTACTATATCGACCCATAAAATTAAGGTGCACCACTATTGACCCTCTCCCATAGTTGTCGCTGACTAAGAATGACCGTTTCTTTTCTGTCTGACAGGACAGTAATACGGAACAGATTTAAATCAGTCGGTATGGGCCCTGGGCTCATTAAAATCTCTCATTCATTCAAACACGACACCTGCGTTTTCCTTCGTCTACTTAATTCTGTGTATTGTGAATATATCTTTTACTGATTTCCCCGTATGTCCCCGTGACTGCCACGTAATGGTAAGGAACAGTGACAAAACCTATTTATTTCGAGTCTTGCAAAAGCTATATTTTTCACAAGGTCGCCGAAGTTCCGAGGGGAACCAATTCAATGGAACGGTTAACCAGACTAGCTATGAAAGGATTTATCATTGTTGTGGTTCTCCTGCTGTGCGCGGGCGTCCACGGCGCTGGGAAAGGTGGATTTCTTTTGAGGAAATCGGCAGCTGGATTCGATCACGGAGCAAATCTGGTGTCGGACGGAGTGGAGGGCAAGATTTCAGAGGGATTTATAGCCAAGGTGTTTTCTGGTTGGCAAAGGGGAGATCTTAGGAGTAGCAGTTGTGATGAGACATACGGTTTCATGCCGTGCACTACGACTGCTCTTGGGAATTTGTTTCTGCTGCTAGTGTATGGTTATCTCATGTATTTGGCGGCCAAATTTATGACGGATGGAAGCGAGCTGCTGTTGGTCGTGTTGGGGCCTGGTATCGTCGGAGGTCTGCTTTTGCCCGTTCTTGGAGCTTTTCCCGACGCATTGCTCATTCTAGGTATGTCATTTTCTTTCTTCACTCGTTCTCTTTTGCCTTCAGCATGAAATCGGTTCTCTTCTGTTTCAGCTTCTTTACCCTTTTCAGTCTCCCGGTGGAAGAGCTTTGGGATCCTTGTTTTTCCAAGGCACTCCTGTGGAAATTAAAAACTGCAGTTAAAATGAAATTTTTGTCTTGCCGAAAGTTTTAAGTAGTAGTTGAAAAAAAATCTGAAAGTTTGTTGCTTATGGAAGGATAAGCAGATTTTTTTTCAACGAAATATAAAAGTAAAATTTGAAAAAAAATAGTGGGGTCAAATATCGAAGGCTATAAAATGCTTTTTTTTATTGAAGTAAAAGTTTTAGGATTATAATTATAATACCTTAAGTTTCAAAATTTAGTTAACAAATAATAATAGTTTCCATCTAAAAATATCTCACAAATATCTACCTAGAAGAAAATTTCCAGGTACGTGCCCACGGGTTTAACTGCATTCCCGTGCCAGGTGGTCTTCTCTATTCGTTTGCTTCATATTTATTTTTGTATTTAACGTCAACCCATTACCACATAAAACAACAGGTGTAAAGGTGTCAATATAGTCTTATTTTACATCAAAGATTATGGGTCTTATGATGATTTTGTTTCGACTCATAAAGATCTGCTCGAAATCAAATCCTAATTAAATATAATGCATCTTAAATTAATAAGGTTAAGCAGTGCCTATCTAGCATGCTGGTGCACTTTTAACCAAAATAACAATGCTGTTTAATTTGATATATAATATTTTACTTTTATTTAGTGGATAAATTTATTTTTATTTTTAAATTTAAAGAATTATTAGAAAAAGTTGTTTGATATAATTGGAAAACTATTCTTTTCGATAAGGTTCGGTGTACAGGAAGCCCTTGGACTATCCAAACTTGATGAGTATGGCGGGTCTTAGTTAGTGGTCAGTTCGTTTTCGTATTATTAGATTATCTTTGACTTCATGTTCCTTAAAAATCTCTTATTCTATTTAATTTACCTAACTAAAAAGTTAAAGAAGAAAATGAAATGATTTTAATTACACCATAGAATCAGAACAATTGGTGGGACCAAGGGAAACTTCTTATATACTGAATAAAAAGAGTCATCCACTTATTCCTCTAATGCTACAGATGCTAGTTAATAGTTATTGTAGTACGCTGGAAAGACGTTATCCGTTTATTCCACTCGATAGTACGGAATATCCTATTCAGCCCTGGCAAGCAATTTCTTGATGGGGACCATCATATGTTCTGGCATTTCAATATTTATCGCGGAAGATAATAAGCGCATATGCTTTTCATATCAAAGGCAGCCGTAATGACAACGGTGATTCAAAACCTCGATAAATGCTGACTCATCTAAAAGTCTTTGAAAAAGTGTTATTCTCCAGACGTTCAAATTGACTTCAAAAACTCTCTTTCAACTCTGCCTACCTACTTGTCTTATTTTCCTTCGAAAATCTTTAACTCAACAACACTGCCTACCTACTTCTCTTATTTTCCTTCGAAAATCTTTAACTCAACACGTCTAGCTTGTTTAACATCATATAGTGTCAAATTTTAGGGAATTAACGGTACAAAGATAGATGGGAGAAGAGAGCGTTTGAGGACTGGTAGTTGCAAATATAGTTATGATCTTAAAAATTTTCTGGTTAGTCGAGGGAAGAAGAGAGGAGCAGGTGTGCTTCAGGAATGGTCGTTGGAAAAATATTTATAGTTTTGGGATTTTTGTTTTTACTTTCGATAGAATATTCAGGTATGGTGCGCATAGTTTCTAGGGGCCATTTTTATTCGGGGAGGGCCCCAGTCTTACTTATCGTACGGTTTGACTGTTTTTCGCCTCGGTTTCTGCCGTGTAAACTGCGTAACTGAAATGAGATTCATTTTCGGTTTTGTTATCTTTTTCTTTCATTTGTAAAATACCTTACTTTTTCAAAGTACTTTTTTTTGGTTTTCCTGTGGCCTTGTGGCATTTTGTGCAGCTTATGTTTTGTCTGTATAGTTTTGTATTATTGCACAGTTTTGGGTTTGGGAGTCTACATACAGCCCTCCTGGGGTTGTAAGGTTTTTTTTCCTTTTAGCTATCTTTGGTAGCTTTTATTCTTTGTAATAATCCGCTTGATTCAATATAAAAAATATAAAAAAAACTTTGTCCCTTGCTAAAAAAAAATAAAAATTATTATAGAGTTTTTATATTTATTTAAATTTAACACAACATCAATAAAAGGTATATAATGATTTGATATTTTAAATTAGAACAAAGCATTAATAGTTAACTTGAGGGGTTAAAAGTACATGATAATAAAGAAGATAATAAGATGGTTTTATATTTGGGTTCAAATTATGGGTTTTTTTAATTTTATTAAAAATTTATTATTCTATTCAATGCATTAGTGTTTTAATTTGTAGTCACATTCCTACAATTGTTGAGTTGAATTATGATGACCTATAGTTGAAATGGAGAGGGTTTTTGAAGGTTGTTTGTAGGATTTGTTTATGTCATTTATTGGATAATGTCTGTCTAGTTAACATAATTTGAATCTAATGTTGAAATTGGAGATTTAACCTTTATGATAGAATCTATTTGATTGTAGTATTCTTTGACTATAGTAGAGCCTTGTACAAACATAAGTTCATCCTTATACAACTCTACAACTTATTTTTCATTCATGATATGTAAAAATTAATAATGTTACAAACACCTTTAAAGATTTATTAATTTTTTTTTTTTTAATAACTAGCACCAGGGTTGACCCACCGATTACAATGGTTAGGATTGCAAAAGGCGTTAGTTGAGTTATCAGGTTCCGAGATCCATGGTGGAGATGGGGAGGAAGGGAGCCCATAATTGGAGTAGAGTCCAATAGTGGGGATAGAAGTAGTCTTTAGTGGGCCCCATAGTGGAGCACCTTAATATCCAATTACAAAACACTTTTTATCCATAAAGTACATAAAATGACAAATCATGTGATGCCACATCAATACACCAATAAAACGCTGACTTAGTGCACCACTATTGGTCTCACTTTTTTTGGGCCTTTTTGGATACCTCAACAAAAGGCATGCTAATGTGGCATCATATTTGATGATGTGACCCGAAAACAAAATATAGAAGCACATGAGTTGTCAAATAAACTGTTGTACAAAATTGGGAGTGATTTGAAATTTTCACATAAGATTTTGAGAACTGTGAAGTTAGGGTGCTCCACTATGGGCCCCTCTCCCCTAGTGGGATTGCCGTAGGGTCAACAAAGGCAGCAAGAGTGGAGAGTATGTGTTTGTGTGCATGGATGTGAAGAAATTAAGTATTATTTGAGTAACACAAATGAAAAAAGAAAGTTACCATCAAATTGAAAAAAACCACTGCAAATAGAAATAGAATGTTCCCATCTAGTTGTCAAATCAATATTTATCTGGCTTTTAAGTGATAAGTGAGATTTTGAAAGTTTTTACCAATATTTTGAAGACTTTTACCATTAAACAATAACTGATTTACCATTAAATAACAGCTGAAACTTATTTTCCAATGACTCAATAGTAATTTGCAAATGTGAAACTTGTTTCAAATTCAAATCTCACACTATATATAATCTATCCATTAATTAAAATTAAAAACAAACATCGTTTAAAAAACAAACTTATATTAAAAACACCACTACAAAGAGTGAGTATCCAAAAATGATTAAAACACTTTTCATCTTGAATATCCGATGCTAAACATCTCCCTTGCAAACGTGACTTTTTCTTTTTAGCATGGCAACAAATAGGTTTTAAATTACATGTAATTCCACATTAAAGCATCCGAGATTTGCTCAAATAAGTAGTGTGAGGTTAGATTCATTACAAATTGCTTTACCTTCATGAACATAAGTCGTTGAGCGCTAAACGTGTCGTTTTTAAAATCACTTAAATAGTGACGCTGATATTACA
>VDFB02099628.1:0-30155 GCA_007258455.2 Sequoia sempervirens | reverse complement strand
AAGGATGAGGTCAAGTCCTCTGATTACAAGGTGCTAACAACCAACCTAGGGCCTACAACCATGAAACAAGAAAGGAGGAATTTCAGTAATCTTCCTAACCAATTGTAAGGAGATTAGATAAGGAGATAGAGGAAAAGGAAAGGTTGCAAAAGAAATTAAATGATGTTTATAGGTATGTGCAACATTTAATGAAGCCTTTGTAGACTATGGGTAGTGAAGGGATTGTGCCAGAAGGATTATTGCCCAAGGAAGTAGTCACATAAATTGAAGGATTAAATTCCTCTATCCATTGCACACATAGTTGGCTCCAAGATGTAAGTAGAAGAGGAGATGAAGCAATTGAACTAATTCTGAAGAAATATACCAATGCCTCTGATTTTCTTGAGCACACTTCACAATTCATTGCAAACTATAATAAAATTGACGAGTCAACTATAGATGAATTGAAGAAGATCTTGCAGGTATCAAAAGAAGAAATGGTTGAGCTAGATATCCTTTCCCTAGATGAGATTGGCATGGTGAAGGAGTGGATTGAAGCTTAGAATTATAGGAGAGAACTCCTCACTAATTATTTAAAGAAGATAATGAAATTATATGGAAAGATGAAAGAAATTTATAATAGTTGTATAAGTTTCCTAGAAATAATGACTGGGAGGAGGAAAATCAGATAGAAGAACATGAACATTGGAATATTTCAAGGATGGTGGCATGAAATCTATGCTCCTATCGATAGTGCTCTAATCACCAAGGAAAATCTGGAAGATCCAGCTATATACATTTCAAAGTTAGAAAAATACCATGAGCTACAAGTGGAATGGAATAAGGCGGTGCCACAATATTTAGAGGAATTTAAAAATCATAAAACTAGAATTAATATTATTCTAGTACTAGACCTAGAGGACATGAAGGAAATATTAGAAAAAGCAAAGGAAATATTCAATAAATTGGGAGCCAATCAGGAGGGAGAAAAGGAGGACGACCATCAACTAGTTACCTAGTTTTGTGTGCCAAACATGTGAACTCTAGCCAGCCAGATGGGCGCCCTTGAATTTTGTTCCCTCAAAAGAATGCTATTGGAAGATCCAGGCTAACTTGGAAGGAGCCTCAAACATTAAATTCAAAATTTTATTTTATTAAAAGAACTATCTAGGATGACTTGCTTGGCCAACCTTTTGATGTAACCCTAAATTGGGCTGACCTAGTAGGGAAATTTCTATAAATTGGGCATCATGCCTCATTTGTAAGGGTTAGAAGTTAGAAAGAAAGTTAAGTGGTAGTTGCAATAGCTAGAATTGAGTTAGGATTTAGTATATCTAAGAGCAAGTGTTGCTCCATTGGATACTTTAATTGTTGCAATATTTGGTGATTCAATATAAGTAAAGACATTGTGCTTTGGTGCTCTTTCTTGTGTTGTTTCATTTTGCATGGTTCTTGTCATTCCTTATCTTTAAGATTTCTTCGATATTGTTGGTTATATGTTATATTTTAGATTTAGATGTGATACAATGGTGTTCATGGTTTGATATTTGAAGTGTTTGAGAAATCCTTGGTCCATACTTATAGTAGCTTGTTGATTGTAAGTTGTGTAAAGTTAGCCCGAGCCTTAAATTTGAAGTTCAATTGTGGGTATTTATTCATTTCAATTGTTAAATAAGGTTGGATTGGGTGAATGCTTCATGATATTGAAAATATTTCATTCCTTAGAAGTTTGCACTATTTATGTGATATTACAGATTAGATTTTGGTTAAGCAGGAATTAGCTCTGAAGGATTGGTCCACTTTAAGTGTTTTATCATTTGCATTGTTGGTTTTAGGAATCAATTTAATCTTAGGATCTCTCTGAACCCTTATCTTTTGTTATTTCTTTCAAAATCTGAGTTAGATTTAGGATTTAAAGTATCACCACATTTCAAGATCTGATTAGTTTGAAATTTCTAGCATTTATTTTGTAAGGTCCCCTTGTGATTACCAACATTTTCACATATCATTTGAGCTATTTATGCATTGTCAAGACCTAACATTAGAGACCTTGGGGTTATCTCTTGAGGCTTGTTGATAGAGATTTACCTTCAAGAGAGATACCTAATATTATATTATGTCTGAGTTGTTACACCATCAATAGAGTGGTCTACTACATTAGTCACATTCTAGTTGATTATGAGACACATTACTCTTCCATGGAAAAGCAATGTCTCTCTATTGTCTTTGCAACATAGAAATATATACACTATCTTCTTCATGTTGAGATGCATGTTATTATGAAAAGTGTTCTTTTGAAACATTTTTTTTCTAGTGTTGACCTTTCTAGGAGGTTAGTGAAGTGGGTAATGTTTCTTTCTAAGTTTGATGTAAATTTTGTTACTCAAAAATTGATAAAAGGACAAGAAATTGCTGATCAATAGGAATACACTCCTTCACCTTGTTCCTTCCTTGGTTTGGACTTATTCCCTAATGAGGATATTTTTGCAATGAATCATGATATTGTGTGGAATATGTATTTTGATGGGTCAAGATGTTAGACTAGCTTGGGAGTAGGCATGGCTCTAATCTCACCTGAAGGTAAGACAATCCTTCTCTCCTTTTTATTGGAATTTACTTGCACCAACAACATCACTGAGTACAAAGCCCTTATTTTTGGCTTCCATGCCGCAATCACACTCAAGATAAAACATATTTGTATACATGGTGACTCTGAGCTTATTGTGAATCAAATTATGAGAACATATCAAGCTAAGAAAATTAAATTTTCTTAATATCATGACCTTGCTTTGTCCTTAATCGATTCTCTTCTTTCATGATAGACAACACATCCCTAGGAGAGAAAACCGACATGTGGATTCCATGGCAAGCACTACCTCCTTGGTAACTTCAGATAAGGATACAAAAGAATACCACTTTATGGTTCATGTTCTTTGGTCTCCTATTATTTTTGATCAACCTAAATCTAATGCTCTTGTGTGTTCTCACATGGACTTAGGAGAATGTTATTCTAACATCTACAACTACATAAAGACTGGAAACTTTCTTGATGATGTGATGAAAAATGATTGCACTTGCATATGAAAACTTTTAGTCGATTATGTATTCCTATTGGATGTTCCATATCAAAAATCTTACATTAGTTTTCTTCTTTGATGTGTCACTAAAGAGGAAATACCCCTTTCCCTTAAGGAATCCCATTTGGGTTTCGAGGGTGGACATTTCGGTGGTAAATCCCTAGTGCAAAAAGTGATCCACATGGGGTACTTTTGGCAAGTGATGGAACAAGATTCTTTTGATTTTATTAAGAAGTGCTCACAATGTCAAAAACATAGTCATCTCATTTATGATCTTGCACAAGAGTTACAGAACCAGACCTCTCCTTGGTCACTCATGAAATGGGTGTTGGATATTATTAGAAAAATATCACCTCCTTCTTTTAAAGGACACATCTTTATCATCACTACTATAAATTACTTCATGAAGTGGGTCAAAGCTATCCTGCTTCGATCTACGAACGTTGAAGTACTTTTTAGCTTTCTTCTAAACAATATCATTGCTTGCTTTAGGTTGCCTTCTACACTTATTTTCAATAATGGCATGTCATTCAATAAAAAGGAAGTAAAGCAATTCCTAGAGAAGTTCCCCATTCAACATAGATTTTCTACACCAAATTATCCTTAATCTAATGGCCAAGCAGAAGCATCTAATAAAACTCTTGAGCACATTCTTCATAAAATAGTAAAAAAAATGGTAAGGATTGGCATATTCAATTAACATATGCTTTGTGAGCCTACTACATGAGTTTTTGTATGATGATGAGAACAATGCCCTATAGCCTCGTGTATGGTGTTGAAGCTATCATGCATTTGTTGCAAGTATGAGCAAGTTTGGTGTGTTGTCATTAATGTTGTCATTGATGTCAACATAGTTTAGAATGTTGCAGAATGTGCATGTATAGTTGAGATACTATTGAGATGTTGTGAGTACATGGAGCTATCCTTATGATGTTGTATATGTGCTGAAATGATGAGTTACCAAGTGATTTTGATTTTTTAAGAGTGAATTCAGAAGTATGTATTTGTTAAAAATGTACTCTAGTTTGTGCTCAACATTTCTTCTATGCTAATCCTATGCTTGTGTGGATCTGAAGGGTTGTTGTTAGAGATATTTTTGTTTCATCTCTTGATTTGTAGCTTTTGGTTTCATGGAGTGTGAAAGTTGTGTGAACTAGAAGGACAAAGTTGCTTGTCTATGGATTGGGAGAAATGTTTCTACTCTGCATTCCTCCACTATTTAGTTTCAAGTCTTGTAGATCTGGAATATATCTTGTAATAATGTTCTCTGTGTTGTGGTAGAGATGTTCATGGTTTGGTGCTCTCGAAGTTGAGTTTCAGAGTTGTGTGTGTTTGCATAGTCTAGATGGACTAATGGAATGTGTTCTATGTTTGAAGGTTCTTACACTTGTTGTGGATGTATCTGAAGGTATTTGAGATGTGTTCTCATGCATGATGAAGTGTGTTATGTCATCTTCATGCCATCTTCTTGCTAGAAAGTTTGTGTACTTCAATGTTCATTTGTTTTCATTAGGTTTGGTCAACTTGGTGTTTACATTTCATATGAAGAATTAAAATTTAATTAAGGAAGCATGTGGTTGATCCAATATATTGCTTTTGGTCTTGGTTAAGTGGTTAACTGGTCCACTTTCATTCTTTTCCACCATGGGAATGTTGAGTTTCTGACCTAATTTGAATTTATGAAGTGAAGCGTATGTGGCCAACCTTGGAGAAAATTTCTAAGGTTGAAGAGGGTATAAATGCAAATTAAGTTGCAAATTTTTTAGATATACAAAGTAATAAAGTAAGCCACAAGTGAAGACTAGAGTTATGCGAAAGTGAGTTGAGGCAACAAGAATTTATTGTGTTAGATTCTTGAAAGCGGTGAGTTGAAGGTTTTTGCAATCTTCTAATCAAGCTGTGAATGTGTGTAAATTATTGTGGTGGATCTTTCTATTATCTTTTGTGTTTGTAGGTAGTGAGCATCCCTGTTGGATAGTGATTTGTTTCTGTAGGAAGTGAGCCTTTGTATTTGGGAAATGATCCCTTGGTAGTGAGCCTCTTGTATTCGGTTTTTCTATTACTTTATATTGTGAGTTAATCCTCATTGTGGTTCTTCCCTTATTGGGTTTTCCTTGTAGAATATGGTGTTCATTATGTTGATCTTTCTTTCTATTATTTGCATTACATGTTCATACTCAATAACAGATTAGTGTGGTTGTGAAGTTGATAAGTGTTTGAAGTTTTGTGATTGAATGTGGTGACAACTAATTCACCCCCTCTCTTAGTTGTCATGTGCCTTTTAACAATTGGTATTAGAGCTTTGGTTCTTTGGTGTAAGAGCTTAACTGTTTAAGGAAGATCCAATGTTGCATAAGTTGGCGATCCCTATATTTGATGGATGTGATTACACTGATTGGAAAGTGTATATGAGTGGATATATTACCTCTCTTGGTTACAAGACTTGGAAGGTTGTTGAGACAAAGTATGTTGCATCGGCGAGTAGTCCTACTACTATAGATGAGGTTTTTGCTTATGAGGAAAATGAAAATGTGAGGTATTCTATTTATAGTGCTTTATCCAAGAGTAGGTGAACAAAAGTTATTTCTTTGGGAACTTCTTATGAAGTTTGGAAGAAGTTGGAAGATCTTTATGAAGGAAATGACAGAGTGAAATTGATAAAGAAGTTGATGGAAAAGCGTAGATAGAATATGAAAATGGAAGAAGGAGAAGATATTTCAAGCTATTTTCAGAGGATTGATCTAGTAGTAAATGAAGTTAGAAATCAAGGGGGTACTCTAACTAATGAAGATATAATTGAGAAGATTTTAATGACCCTACCAGAGTGTTATAGTGACAACGTTTCAATTATTGAGGAAACATATGATCCTAAGAAATATACTAAAGAAGAGCTATTTGGCACCTTGACTATATTTGAGATGAGAAATTATAGAAAGGAGGAAAATAAAGAAATAACATTTAAAGCAACAAAGATTGAAGATGATCCAAATAGTGATGGTTCAGATGCGTTGGAAGGGAACTATACAAGGAAGTTGAAGAAAGGTACCAGTAAATATAAAGGTATGTTGCCCTTTAAATGTTTTAGTTGTGGTAATATTGGTCATTATTCTTCAAGATGTCTGAATAGAGTTGTACATAAGAAAAGCAGAGATCATAAAGATAGAAAGGATAAGAAATACAACAAATTGTATTGTGTTAGAGAAGAACCTGTAATCTCTAATGATGTCTAATTATGAGGGTTATAATAGTGAATGATTGTTCTTATCTTTGGAGAGTAAATCTATGTTTTCCAACTCTGGAAAATGTGCAAGAAAAAGTGATTCATAGAACAAGAAGGATGAGAAGGAAGGTACTTTGGTCACTGCATTCCATGCTAGAAAGGATGAAGATTATTGGGTGATTGATAGTGGATGTTCTAATCACATGACCAAAGATAAAAGTAAGTTCACTGAACTTGAAAAGTATGATTGTTGTTTGGTCATGTTTGGTGATGATTCTAGAGCAAAGATTGTTGGGAAAGGTACAATTAGTTTTGATGGAATACACAACATTAATTATGTATATTATGTAAAGGGCCTAAGGAATAACCTATTGAGTGTTGGATAGATGTGTAGCAAAGGTTTCAAACTTGTGTTTCAGGATAATACTTGTGAGCTCATAAAAGGATCCAGAGCTATGGTTGCTATAGGAAGGAGAACTCATGGAAATATCTATCAAATTAAGGGTGTTGATGGTTAGTGCCTTGTATCTCAAGCTAATGAAAGTTGGATGTGGCACTAGAGAATGTGACATGTAAAATTTGATAATCTAGTTAAGATCGGTTCAAGAGATGTTGTTGAAGGTCTGCCTAAAATCATAAATCTTACTAACATTGTTTGTAGAAGTTGTCAGTTAGGGAAATAGACAAGATGCAGTTTCAAAGGAAAATAGCAAACTACTACCAAAATGTTGGAATTAATTCATATAGAGTGAAGGTGTGAAGACAATAAGTAAAGTAGCAGTTGAGGTAAATATGTGTTTACTTTCTAAAATAGAACCTAAGTCTATGTGTGAAGCATGTGAAGATGAGAGTTGGGTTAGAGATATGAAAGAAGAGTTGCAACAAATAAAGAAGAATCAGACATGGGAATTTTTTCCTGGACCCATTAATAAGAATGTAATTGGTTCAAAATGGGTGTTCTAGAATAAGTTGAATGAAAATGGTGAAGTTATAAGAAATAAAGAAAGACTTGTATGCAAGGGATACTCACAAGTTGAAGGCATAGAATTTGAAGAGACATTTTCCCTTGTGGCTATAATGGAAGGTATTAAGATTTTTTTGGCATTTTCTTCCCATAATAAATTCAAAGTATATCAAATGGATGTCAAGTCAACATTCCTAAATGGTGAATTGGAGGAAGAAGTATACATGGAACAGCCTAAAGGATTTCAGTTATTAGAGAAATTGGATATGGTTTGTAAGTTGATGAAGGAATTGCATGGATTGAAGCAAGATCCCATATCATGGTATGCAAGATTGCATAGATACCTGACACAACAAGGATTTAGCAAAGGCTTTGCTGATAGGAATCTCTACTTCAAAGTGTAAGGTAACAAAATGTTGATAGTGGTTGTATTTTTTGATGATATCATTTTTGGAGGAAATGAAGGTATGTGTAAAAGATTTGCAGAAGAAATGCAAAAAGAATTTGAAATGTCCATGATTGGTGAGTTGAATTTCTTTTTTGGTCTTCAAGTAAATCAAACTGATAAGGGGATATTCATTTCACAATAAAAGTTTATCAAAGAGTTGTTGAAGAAGTTTGGAATGGATGAATCCAAACCAGTTAGTACTCATATGGTGACTGGATGTAAGCTGGGTAAGGATGATGAATCTACTAAAGTTGATCAAAGAAAATATAGATCTATGATTGGTGGACTATTGTATCTTACTACTACCAGACCGGATATCATGCATGCAGTATGTTTAGTTACCAAATTTAAAATAGATCCTAAAGAAGCACATGTTACCGTTGTAAAGAGGATATTCAAATATCTTAAAGGAACGCCAAATTTTGGCTTATGGTATCCTAAGGATACTGATTTCATTATAAGTGCTTACAAAAATGTAGATTGGGCTAGTTGTGTGGATGACTGGTTAGATTATTAGTGGAGGTGCTTTCTTTCTTGGTGGAATATTGGTTGCATGGTTAAGTAAGAAAAAAAGACTTAGTTTCTTTATCCACTACAGAAGCAGAATATATTGCTACATAATCTTGTTGCACATAGGTTTTGTGGATGAAGCAAACACTAAAGGATATTGGAGTGACATGTGATCAGCCTATTCCTATCTTTTGTGACAATACAATTGCTATAAAAATTTCAAAGAATCTGGTAATGCACTCAAGAAAAAAACATATATCTATTATATATCATTTCCTAAGAGAGAGTGTATTGGAGAATAAAGTTAGGCTGGAGTATGTGTCTACAAAGGAACATATTGTAGATATATTTACTAAGTCTCTTCCAAAGGATACTTTTAAGTATCTCAAGGATAGGTTGGGGGTCATTGGCCCTCTGAACTAGGTGCACATGGAGGTGTATGAGTCTAGTGGATCCACAGATTCTTCATTTATCTAGACTAATGAATGGGTCTACTCCATAGGGGGAGTAGAAATTTTCCATTGTTGCAGTATGAGTTGTATGGGTGCACTCCTAAGGGGGAGTGATCAGAGCTTTTGATCTTTTCCATTGATGTCAAAGGGGGAGAGAGAGACATGTGAAAAATAATAGAAGAGGAATGTTGTACAGATCTATAAAATAAAGGAGAGTGTTGTCTTTGATGTTTTATTCACATAATGTGCTTCCATCAATGAAAAAGGAGAACATTGTTGTAAGTGTGAGCAAGTTTGGTGGTGTTGTCATTGATTTCAACAGAGTTCAAAATGTTGTAGATTGTACATGTATAGTTGAGATGTTGTGAGTACATGGAGCTATCCTTATGATGTTGTAGATGTGCTAAAATGATGAGTTACCAAGTGATTTTGAGAAAATTAATAAAGAGTGAATTCAGATGTATGTATGTGTTCAAATTATGCTCTGGTTTGTGCTCTACATTTCTTCTATGTCTATCCTATGATTTTGTGGATCTAAAGGGTTGTTGTTAGAGATCTGTTGGTTTCATCTCTTAATTTGTATCTTCTAGTTTGATGAAGTGTGAAAGTTGTGTTCACTGGTGTGTGAATTGGTTTGACAAAGTTGCTTGTTAGTGGATTGGGAGAAATGTTTTTTCTCTGCATTCCTTTGCTATTTGGTTTCAGGTCTTGTAGATTTGGAATATGTCTTGTAATAATGTTCTTTGGGTTTTGGCAGATATGTTCGTGGTTTGGTGCTCTGAAAGTTGAGTTTTAGAGTTGTATGTGTTTGGACAGTCCAAATGGACTGATGGATGGTGTTCTATGTTTGAAGGTTGTTACACTTGTTGTAGATGTATTTGAAGGTATTTGAGATGTGTTCTCATGCATGATGAAGCATGTTATGTCATCTGCATGTTATCTTCTTGCTAGAAAGTGTGTATACTTCAATTTTCATTTGTGTTTTCATTAGGTTTAGCCAACCTGGTGTTTACACTTCATATGAAAAATTAAAATTTAATTAAGGAAGCATGTCATTGATCCAATACATTGCTTTTGGTATTGGTTAAGTGGTTAATTGTTCCACTCTCATTCTTTTCCACCGCAAGAATGTTGATTTTCCAACCTAATTTGAATTTATGAAATGAAGTGTATGTGGCTAACCTTGGAGAAATTTTCTAAGGTTGAAGAGGGTATAAATGAAAGTCAAGTTGTGAAGGATTAATATATATAGAGCAAGGAAGTAAGCCATGAGTGAAGAGAAAAGTTGTGTGAAAGTGAGTTGAGGCAGCAGTACTCTATTGTGTTAGATTCCTAAAAGTAGTGAGCTAAAGGTTTTGGCAATCTTCTAATCAATCTACAAATGTTTTTAAATTGTTGTGGTGCATCTTTCTATTATCTTTTGTATCTGTAGGCAATGAGCCTCCCTATTGCATAGTGAGTCATTTATGTAGGCAGTGACCCTTTGTATTTGGGAAGTGAACCTATTGTATTTTATTTTTCTATTACTTTATATTGTGAGGTAATCCTCACCATGGTTTCTCCCTTATTGGATTTTCCACATAAAATTTTGTGTTCATTTTGTTGATTTTTCTTTCTTTTATCTATATTACATGTTCATACTTAATAACATATTAGTGTGGTTGTGAATTTGATAAGTGTTTGAAGTATTGTGATTGAATTTGGTGACAATTGATTCACCCCTCCCTCTCAATTTTCTTGTGCCTTTTAATATCCTTTGGAGTTGGAAACTCCATCTTTGTAGGTTTCCCTTAAAGGATTAATTGATGATGAGACTTATCGATCTAATCATTTGCATCCATTTGAGATGCTCGATCAACACCACTTGTAGGCTTTCAACCATCTTAAGTATTATCAACAATCATTATCTAGATAATATAATAAAAGTGTTCTTCCTAGAACCTTCATGGTAGGTGACTCGATTCTCTATGAGACTCAAAGAAATGTAAATGCACCGCCTGATCAAAGGAGAAAATTTAGTCCTAATTGGTTAGGACCTTACATTGTCATCTTCGTGTATGGTTGAGGTGCTTATGGATTATCATCCATGGATTGGATGCCTCTAAAAGATCTTAATAATGTAATGCATCTTTTTTGATACTATGCATAGTATTTATGTTTCATATGTACATTATTCACTCTTCGGGAGTTGTAGCATTGTATATGTTGACATTCCTTCATTAACAAATTATTAAAAAAAATTGTGTTATGATGTAACCACGTGTGTGTGTGTCAGATACATACATACATTTATTTTACTATGTCATGTATCCATGCATTACATTACATCTTTTAGTTAAGAAATTAGATCATCATTGTATTTAATTAACATACATCCATACATATAAAATCCATAGCATCAACATACACATCAAATAAAGAATGCCATAATGTCAAAATAAAATATCTCATGTATTAATATATGTGTAAATATTAGTGTCATGTACATGTATCATACCACGGTCATCAAAAAATGAGTGGTTATTGTATATATATATATATATATATATCAGTGTCTATACATAAAAAATGATCTACAAAATGTGTCATGACTACAAAAATGGTGTAAAAAATAGCTATCTACACCTCGAGCATGTGGTTCCTGGAGCCCTTTGGCTATGGTTTTGGCTAGGGTTAGCATTGCATGGTGGAGACTAATTAGATGTTGTGCAATCATGAGATAGACATGACCATGCGCATCCCCCTAATCTCTCCCTGGAGGAAGGCTATCTACATATGGGCTTGGATGAGCTCCTATTGCAACTATTGGCCACTTGGCAGGATCACCATTGTTGGCTTCCCTATGAGGTCATGGAGCTAGCTCTATAGGGCATCACATGTTTTCTTGGCACCATCATCCCTTGTCATAGTGTCATCTCACTCTGCTAGGGTTGTCTGCAACTCCCTCAATAACTAATCTCACTATCCTCGTAGAGTAGTGGCATCCACAGTCCTTTGAATTATCTCCACCTATCCCTCCTCATAGGAAATATGATGGAACCCCTAAAAATTTTTGGGTTCCAGTCCTAAACCTTACAAGTGTCACTTAGTTTCAAATGTCTGCACTTAGGGTTTTTCCCACAATATTGCCTTGGGTTTCTGTTGTCAAAATCTCACCCAAGAAACCCTTAAATTAAAGCCCTTGTCAACATTAAAATCTATAATTGGCTTCTTATCACCCATTTCTAGTCATCCTAAAACATCTCGAGTCATTAAAACTCATGGGGTAATCGACCCCTTGTGCCTAGGTCCGAAATATTATATTTTATATGGTTGAGTGATTGACCTTATTTGGCCTTTACATCCTTTGAAAGTGATATGTTCTAAACCCTTTGAGGCCTTTTATACATTGTCCTAAGTGGTCCCCTTTGTAGTAAACAACTTTTGAACATGTGCATAATTATCCCACTTAAGTCTTGTATACTGCTCCCATTCATGGCTCATCACAAATGGCTCTTGAAATACAAATTTGCATCAATGATGAGCGATGAGTGGTATTTCCTTTGTATCATGCATCATAAATATTTTTGAGAAATTTTGATTCAAATTAGCGATGCACGATGCTTAAGTTTCTCTTTGTATCACTGGCTTTCTTCATATCGCTAATTGCTCTCGGGTTTTGAGTTTCAAATTAGTGATGAGCGATCACATCACGGCTCTTTATATATCTTTCCATTTCTCATCGCAGATAGCTATGCACCAGTCTTCTTCAAATTAGAAATGACCGATGAGGTCACCAGTCAATATGAATCATCATTGTTTTGAAGGAAGTAAATGAGTGATGTGTTAGTGACTGTGGATGATGCACGTGGCCTAATTTCATTCCATCGCTATTTCTCATACGTCACTGATGTGTTTTAAAATTTGAAACATGAATCAATGACACATGATGCAAGGTAAATATTCCCAAGAGGGATAGTGATCCAGTGGTCTAAATTTCATTGCGCTAATTATTTTTTCATTGATTGAACTCTAAAAAGGTGGGGAAAATCTAAAAAGTGTGATAGGATGAATATTCTCTTCAATATCGGCTTCTTGTACTTTTTTGATATAAATGAAAAGGCACAGACCAAGGTGGTGATGCATGTTAATTGTCAGATTAAGATGACTAATGAAGTTAGAGGAAAACATGGTAGCTTTCTAAGTTGGTATCACCATTTTTGAGGCAAGTTGTAAAAGCCAGAAATGATGGTCGAGGATCTCCATTGATAGTGTTTTAAATCCAAAAAGATCAACAACCTAGATTCAAAGATTATTACCTAAGTTGTCAAATCACTCGTGCAAATTCCTCTTCAATCATTAATTGCTACATGCTTCGAATTTCCTTCTTAATACAAATTTCCTACTATTTCATTTCACCATTTGTAGTCTTCATGAATTGAGAAGTGTGTGATTCTTGGGCTTTTAATTGTAGAAGTATTGAAGTATTGTATCCTGGGTGAGTTTTTCTTTCATATGATCTTTGTTTGATTCATGCATTGCTTTGTTGGAGAGTTTCATATTTCTGGGGTAGTGAGATTTTCAATTTGACTATAATTGTCACTGGGGCTAGTTGAATTGTCTAGGTTTGTGGGTTTTCTTTTCTCCAAGTTCATTTCAAGAGCCTAAACTGGTGAACCTTATAATAATTGAAAATTTTATAGTCTTTACCCCATGTCTTGTGAAAATGGGTAAGTCGGTTGTGTTTGTTCATCTAACTAGGAGGTCTAGGAGACTTAGTGTGTTCAAATTTCAAGAGGATATGTCCATAGTTGAGCAAAAAGTCCCTGAGACTTCTACAACACCAAAGGGAAAGAAAAGTGTTTGTGGTAATAATAAGAAGACTATTTTCAAAAGCACGTATAATTTAAGAAGTGGGACCATTTCAAAAGAATTGGTCAAGTTTAAAGGGAAGGAATCTATTGAGCCTATGAAGAAAGCCAAGAAGAAAAAGTATCATAAGGCCTACTTGGGAAGACACAATTCTCCCATTGAGATTTTTGATAGCCCTTTGGATGGTGGAGGTGATACTGACCTAGAATATGACCATTACCTTCTTTTTTTGGTACTGTATGAAGACTCTAATGAGGAGGGAGTGATGGTTCCTTCAAATTCATCATGAACAAGGTGCAGGCGAGCATACTCTGATGCTGATGACTTAGAGTAGCATCCCTACCCTATTTTTTTTTTTTTTATGATACCATCACCACTACATTAGAATTGTTCTCTTCAACATGTTTGTGGTTTTTCATTTTTTATGCTAATGTGGATATCTTTTGGGCCGGTTTGTTGGAGAAGTGTTAGACTCATTCATTTCGATGGAAAATGTGCCTTTTCCAAGTGGTATATAAGTTTTTGCTCTGGCTAATAATGGAGAATCTTCTTTGGTAAATAAGGACAAGGTGTTTTGGCTCTAATACAACAATGAACTATTCATTTTAGAAGGTTTTCTGGTATGCTTCAACCAAATTACATGGGGTTCTGTCCTTTTCTCTCCCTTGCTCTACAAATGATTACATGTAACTAATTAGGGAATATCTCAAATTCAAATGAAATGGTTGTGAAATGAAATGTAATTGTAATTTAGTCTATTCATTTTTTCTCCCTTGTTCTATAAAAGGGATTTCAGGGTTGATTATAGGGGTTCGATTTTCGAGTCAAAAGGGTCTAGGTGAAAAAGCTAAGCTTAGATAGGAGCAAATTGTAAATAGATGAACTTATGAATATATCAAGAACAATTTTAGGGTATGAGTGATGCAAAGCAGGGGTGAAGTAGGTTTCAAAAACATAATACAACAACTTCTTCAAGATTCTAAACCCTAACAATTGTGGTTTCTTCCCGATTTCACAATTCTTCTTCTAGGTCTACAAACCTAGTTTTTTAGGAATATCTTTTAGAGAAGGCTAGCAAGCCACAAACCATTGACCATATCAGATACCCATTAGGCTCAATTTTAACATATCTCATTTTGGAATGGGGTTGTTTTTGAAAAAATTCCTCAAATTAAGTCTACTACACTGCTACAAGGCCCAATTAGGGCACTTTTCCAAAGAAAGTGTCTCAAATTCCAACACAAAACCTCAAAAATTAGTTCCAAAAGATTAATAACATCACATAGGGTCCCAATATGCAATTTATTTCACCACCACTCATCACAAATTTGTTGCCACCCACAATCTCAATCCTACCTAGCATTCCTAAGCTTAACACATGGAGATGTTAGGCTAGGGAAAGCTCAAAACTACCCCAAACTCCATATCCTACTCAATTAACTTAAAAAAAAAATACACACTCAACTCCTCCATTCCACCAAGTTTGGCCAAGATTGAATGGTGGAATGGACTGCAAATCATGATCTTTTCTCACAAACCCTTAAACCTAGGGTTTTCAGGTAGTATACAGAAAACTCCTTCAAACTACCTTATTTCTTAATTAAAATAAATTAAAAAAAACAAAATTATAGAGGATTCATTTTTTGAAATATTTACATGAATTTCAAATCATTAATCAATTGTACGAGGCTGTACAAAATTGAGAAACAACAAAAAATAGAGCTTGTCTTTATTGTTTTTCACCAATCTTTACTCCAAAAATTTTCCTTGAGGTGTGTGATTCCTTTTAAAAATTTATCAACATAAAAAAAATAGTCTCAACTAAATTTCAAACTAAATGACCATTCACCTTACAAAGAAAAATTTGCAAAGTTGCAAAACAACTTTTGCAACATTTTAGCAAGATTTACAAAACTCGCCTAAACGACCCTATGTGACTCAAATACATAAAAAATGGTCATAATGGACCTCATTACATCCAAACACATTATGAAAACACAAAACTCAAACTTAGACATCTATTTGCATCAAAATGACAAAATCGCCTAGGTGCTCCTGCACCATACACCTAGAGAGAAAAAAAATTGCAGGTTCCTCCTGAGATCAACTCTTGCACTAATTTTCCATGCTTCTTAATATCCTCTTTAGAAATCCATGTTGCATCTTCAGGGGGTAAGCCTTTCCACATCACAAGATATTCATTATAGACTTGTGCCTTGTTCTCTTCACCTCTTTTGTATGTAAAATGGATTCAAGCTTCAATGGATCAGTAGGTGGTCGATATTTGACTGAATCTTCATCAACAACATCTATATCAACACTTGTACCTACATCCACAAATCCCTTGAGAGGGTATAGATCAACAACATTAAATATAGGAGAGATAGAAACTCCAAGAGGGAGTTCTATCTCATATGCATTAGCTCCAAACTTATGGACCACTCTGCAAGGCCCAATTTTCTTCATCAACAACTTGGTTTACTTTCCCTTTATCAACCTTTACTTCTTCAAATGTGCAAGGACCAAATCTCCCACCTTATATTGTACATCCTTCCTTTTCAAATCAACATGCTTCTTATACTTTTCAACACTCTTCTGCAGATTGTCTCTAACTTGTTGGTGGATCTCCCTCATGGCTTCTACAAAGGATTCTCCCTCAACACTCCTCTTCCCCATTCCTTTCAAATCCCTAAGCTTAAATAAACCCCTTGGCTTCATACCATACATCACTACAAAAGGGCTTTTCCCTATGCTTCTATTGATGGAATCATTATAAGCATATTTAGCCTGTGGGAGAACCAAGTCCCATTATTTCCCATGCTCTTTTGTGAGGCATATCAGAAGGTTTCCAAGTGATCTATTGACCACTTCAATCTACCCATCTATTTGTGGATAATAGGAAGTACTAAAAGTTAAATTGGTTCCAAGCTTTCTCCAAAGGGTCCTCCAAAAGTGACCAATAAACCTTGAATCTCTATCTAAAAAAATTGTTAATGGAACACCATGAATTCTAACTATTTCTTTCAAGAATAACCTTGCAATATGAGAAGCATAATTTGTGCATTTGCATGGAATAATGTGATCCATCTTATTGAATCTATCCACAACAAAAAATACATTATCATAACCCCTTTGAGTTCTCGAAAAACCTAATACAAAATCCATGCTTAGACTCTCCCAAGGTCTATTAGGTATTGGTAAGGGTTGATAAAGTCTTGCATTAGAAGTAGAACCCTTGGCTCTTTGGCATATTGTAAAAATTTCCACAAACTTTCTGACATCTACTTGCATTTTTTTCCAAAAGTAGAATCTTCTTACTTGATCCAATGTCTTGTCAAACCCAAAATGTCCTCCTAAACTGCCACAATGTTTCTCCTTGATCAAATTAGTTCTCATGGCACACCTTGGTATACATAATTGAGCACATTTAAACAACAAGCCATCTTGCAACAAAAAAATAAATATTCCTCATGAAAATGATCTTTAAACTGAGCACAAATAGAATATACATCTTTGAAGTATTCATTTTCAACATACATGTCCTTCATGACTTCTATTCCCACAACCTGAAGTTGGATTTCATGCACCAACATTGACCTTTGGCTTAGAGCATCAACTACCTTATTGGATTGGCTTTTTTTGTGTTTGATGGTGAAGGTATAGCTCTGCAAATACTCTACCCACTTTACATGTATGTGTCTTAACTTATCTTAACTGTTTAGAACTTGTAAAGCATGGTTTTCAGTGAAAACAATGAACTCCTTGGGAAAAAAGTAGTGTATCAACTTATTTAGGCCTTGCACCATTGCATACAACTCCAAATTATATGATGAATACCTTCTTTTTTCTTCATTAAGCTTTTCACTGAAGAAGCCACCAGTCTACCTTCTTGGCTTAAGATTGCACCAATTGCAAAGCCACTTGCATCACACTCTATAGTGAAAACCTTGTTCAAGTCAAGTAAAGCAAGGATAGGTTGTTGTGCCACTCTACTTTTTAGATATTTGAAGCTTCTTTATGCCTCATCAGTCCACTAAAATCTCTTCCTTTAATCTCCTTTAATGGTATCAATAATTGGTGAGAAGATGTGACTAAAATTCTTGATAAATTTTCTATAGAAACTTGCAAGTCCATGAAAGCTTCTTACCTCTCCTACTGAATTTGGAGTTTTCCAACTGAGAATTTCCTCTACTTTGGTGGGATCCATCTTCAATTTACCTTTGGAGATCACAAAACCAAGATACACTAGCTCTTCTTTCATAAATACACACTTTTTGAGGTTTATCATCATCTTCTCTTCATTCAACTTATACAAAACCATACCAAGAGGCTGAAAGTAATCTTCCTTTCTCTTGCTAAACACAAGTATGTCATCCAAATACACAAAAAAAAAATCCAATGGAAGGCTTCAAAACCTCATTCATTAACCTCATAAATGTACTCGAAGCATTTGACAGTCCAAAGGGCATTACCATCCACTCATACAAACCTTCATTAGTTTTAAATGTAGTTTTCCATTCATCTCCTTCCCTTATCCTAATCTAATGATAGCCACTTTTTAATTCAATTTTGAGAAATAGCATGCACGTCCCAAGGAGTCCATTAGATCCTACATTCTAGGCATTGGAAACCTATATCTAATGGTGATTTTGTTTATTTCCTCTGAGTTAGTACACATTCTCCAATCCCCATCCTTTTTATGTGTTAAAACTATAGGGAAAACATAAGGTCTCAAAATTTCCCTTATTAGACCTTTATCTAACAATTCTTGGACCTACCTTCTTATTTCTTCATTTTGTTTAGGGGTCATCTTGTATGCAGCCTTGTTTGGAAAATTTGCACTAGAGATCAGGTCTATATAATGGCTAACATCTATCATGGGAGGCAAAGAACTTGGAAACTCATCAACTAGAATGTCTTTGTATTTGTATAACAAATCTTGAACTTCACTAGGTATACCCTCAACTTTACTTGCTGCTAAAACAGATTTAGATTTAGGTCTAATTACTAAGGAAAATTCCTATCCACTTTCTTCCTTCATTATTTTCAAAAATTCTTTCTCCCCAACTACCATAAAACTAGACCCAACTTTTTTGTCAAATTCTTCACCTTGTAGGGGTGTCAAGGTGAATGAGGTTCCATCTTTTTCTATCACATATTCATTTTTATGGCCATCATGCTTTTCCCTTCTATCATACTGCCAGGGTATTCCTATTAGCAAGTGACAAACATACATGGGGATGATGTCACAAAGGATTTTATCTTTATAACCCCCAATATTAAACTCTACCCGTGTTTGCTCATTTACCAAGAATTTTTTATCCTTATTCAACCAAGATACTTTATATGGTGTGGGGTGTAGAATTCTTTTCATGTTCAATTTCTTTTCCATTTCTAAGGAAACCAAATTGTTAGTAGAACTTGAATCAACAACTACTTTGCATACCTTTCCATGTGATTTGCATGTGGTCCTAAATAACGATTTCCTTTGTGGAGGCTCTTAAATTTTTGGTACCTTAATGAGGGTCCTTCTCATCATCAAAGACTCACCTATCTCAGGGGCAACATGTTGAGATGGTGAATTAACACTTTCATTGTCTTCCTCATGCACAATTTGGGTTCTTCGCTCACCTCCATGGGAACTTGATACTTGCTTGTCTGGGAATTTCCATACTAGATGACAAAATTGGTTGGAATTGTAACATCTATCTAAGAAGGTATTTGACCCTCTCCCTTGTCTACCAAACCTTCCTCTACCACTAGGTCTTCTTCCTCTAAAATTACCTCTACCACTTGATTCACCACTTTGTTCTTGGTGGCTTCTTGATTCTCCTTGTTTCTGTGACTTCCCTCTTGCACCAAAGTTTCCTCTACCTCTGAAATTATTTCCTCTACCTCTTCCTTGCTGCTCTTGTATCCTTTTGATCCTTTCCTCTACCTTGACAGCTAATTGGAAACACTCTTGAGCTGTCCTAGGTGTTGTGAGACCAATTTCATCTTGAATGTTAAGTCTAAGGACATTTAAATACCTTGCAATATTTTATACCTCATATTTAGTGTGTCCTACTCTAATACTCAATTTATGGAACTCCTTAGTATACTCCATGACATCTAACTCCTTTTGTTTTAAATTTTGCGGCCTCCTGAAGGTCTGAATTGCATAACTTGCAGGTAGAAATTGTGCTTGCACTTTGGCTACCATTCTGTCCCATGAACTTATCTTTGTTTTTCCCTTCTTTACTCTCTCCTCTTGAACATAGTTCCAACATGTTAGGGCATGGACATTCAACTTGGTTTCTACAAATATCACCTTCTTATTGTCTTCTATTTCTTCAACCTCAAATAAATTATCAAGATCATCTATCCAACCCAATACTTCTTCATTGTCCATCTTTCCACCATACATAGGAACTTCTAACTTCACCTTTGGAATATTCTCCCCCTTGCTAGCCTTTATCATCTTGACCATTCTCATCTCTTTAGGGTCCAAGTCCTCATCATCATGGACTCCTACTAGAGGGTTCTCACTCTCACCCTCATCCTCTTTGTCAGTTTTGTCACCACTGACCATACCTCTTCTTTGGTTCTTCTTTGGGGCTGAAATTATAGAAAGGGAAGCTTCATGAGACTCCTTATAAAGTCTCAAATCCTATGAATATTTTTCCTTCAATTCTCTAACTTCCTTGGCTGTTGGATTGCTCTTTGGAGGCATCTTGCTTATTCCAATTTTCATCCACTTTTCCACTTCTCAATCAGAACCTTTGCTCTGATACCACCCAATGTAGAGCATGGGTGGAGTAGGTTTGAAAAACACAATTCAACAACTTCTTCAAGATTCTAAACCCTAACAATGGTGGTTTCTTCCTAATTTCACAATTCTTCTTCTAAGTTTACAAATCTAGTTTTCCAGGAAAATCTCTTAGAGAAGGCCAGTAACCCACAAACCATTGACCATATCAAATACCCATTAGGCTCAATTTTAACATATCTCATTAGAGAGTGGATATTTTTTGGAACAACTTCCTCAAACTAGGTCTGCTACGCTACTATAAGGCCCAAATAGGCCACTTTTCCAAAGCAAGTGTCTCAAATTACAATACGAAACCTCAAAACTTAGTTCCAAAAGTTCAATCACATCACATAGGGTCCCAATCTAAAATTTCTTTCACCACCACTCATCACAAATTTTTTGTCACCCACAATCTCAATCCTACCTAGCATTCCTAAGCCCTAACATATGAATATTTAGGATAGGGAAAGCTCAAAACTACCCCAAAATCCATCTCCTACTCAATTAACTTAAAAAACACAAAATACATACTCAACCCCTCCATTCCACCAGGTTTGGCCAAGATTCAACAGTGGAATGGACTACAAATCATGATTTTTTTCTCACAAACCCTTAAACCTAGGGGTTTTAGTTGGTATGTAAAAAAATCCTTCAAACTACCTTATTTCTTGGTGAAAATAAATCACACCAAAACCAAATTATAGGGGATTCATTTCTTGAACTATTTACATGAATTTTAGATCATTAACCAACTATAAGGGGCTATACAAAACTGAGAAACAACAAAAAACACTGAAAATGCATAGAAAATAGAGCTTGTATTTATTAATTTTCACCAATATTCACTCCAAAAAAATTCTTCAAGGTTTGTGATTCCTTTTAATCATGTATCAACAGAAAACCAATGGTCTCAACTAAATTTCAAACTAAATGACCGTTCACCTTCCTTACAAAGCAAAATTTGTAAAGTTGCAAATCAACTTTTGCAACATTTTAGCAACATTTACAAAACTTTCCTAAATGAACCTATGTGACTAAAATGCATAAAAAATGGTCATAATGGACCTTATTACATCCAAATACATGATGAAACACACAAAAATCAGACTTAGACACCTATTTGCATCAAAATGACAAAATTGCCTAGGTGCTCCTACACCAATGAGTCATAATGTAATCATCTTAAAGGGGTTTTATAGTAGTAACAGTAATAGAAGAGAGTATTGGTTCTAAAATATATGTTCTCCTATGTAAATTTATCACAAATTATGAATGAAATGGTTAATGATCTTTTCATTTATCTTTAGTTGTTTAAATTGAATGAATGAGTTTATTTTTGCTTTAGTTCAAAGAATTGATTTAATGCTTAAATAAGGTCATAGGTTTGTGAGGAAAGGATATAGGATTTGGTAAGTAGTTATGTTTTAAACACAATGAGTTGAATACTACAAGGTAGTATAACAATAATCCATTAATTACTGAGTTAAATTGCTAATGTATTATTGAAAAATTACAAATATGACTTAATTATCCCATAGATGAGGCACTGGTATTTTTATTAGGTTATCTTAGAGATAAGTGAGTTAGTAATGCACCAGATCAAAGGGATTGGAACAAGAATGCAAAACAATTAATACTAAACTGCCGATTTTTGGGGCTAGGAATGCTAGGTCTCTTTTGTTCAATTAGGGTCTTTCACCTAATGAAAAGAGATAGATCCCACACAAAAAATCTTGGTGGTTCACTCAATCTAAGATATGTGCAATGAATTTAGGACTAAATTCAATGTTCTAGATGTAACTTATTGATAAGATTGATTTATTAGGTATGCAAGACTTAAGAAATAAGTGATGTTTGAAAACACATTGTGTAATGCAACAATGAAGTAGAAATGTATGCAAAACTTAACAAAGCGGAATAAAATTGTAAGAATGCACCTGTAATGTTGAAGAAGACAAGAAATTACACTTGAAATGATGTTGATGTTGTTTTTTAGGCTTGGAGGGACTCATTCACCATTCTATGCAAATCAGTCCCAGTTTTGTCAAACTATACCAGAACCTGTTTCTGACAAAAGGGTATCCAAAAATGTAAAAATCCAAAAAATGACATTGGGGTGGGACTCATTTCCCACCCATGGAAAATGAGTCCACTTTTGAATTTCTATATTTTCAAAAGTGGATTTTGAAGCTTTCGATCTGCACTTTGACTTCCTACAGGTGTTTGCTTCTGAAACTCTGATTTATGGGCCTAAAAATGAGTTTTTGTTGATACTTTGACTTGTTGGATGAAGAGAATACTTAAGAAACCTTGCAAATTGATCTTCAATGATTTCCAAGCTTCCAATAGACCTAAATCTACAAACACACATGGAAAGAAGAAGAAATGTTGAATGTTAGGGCATGGGGTTTTGCCTTGGTCAAACCCCGTTTAGGTAATTAATCCAAAATGATGAAAGAGTAGAATGAAACATGAAATAATGGAATAGGTTACCTTTCCATGATGATAGATCTTGAAATTCTACAACATAACATGTAGAACCTACCTTTGAATGTCTTAGGAAGCTTAATTGATGACTTGCAATGTGAAAGCCCTAACTTGCCTAACTTGAGATAGAAGAATGGTGAATGAATAATGAAGAATGTATGTGTGTGAGATGAAGGATGTAAAATGAGGATAAAAAAACTTATTTATACATTCTTGTGCCTTAGTAACCCATTTGAATACCTCATCATAGGCCGACATCAATTGATTTTGAATAAAAAACTAAAAGGTAAATTTAAATTTTTTGAATTTGTGGCCAAGGGGGACTCATTCGCCACCCATGGTGAATGGGTCTCACCTAGGAACTGAAAATGGGTGTGAGGAATTATCTTGTATTTAATGTTGTTTTCCAGGCTTACATTCAAAAATACACTTAATTAAAGCATATGAGGGCATAAAGGGGCCAAATAAAGCATAAGAAAGGTGTAAATGGTGAAGTTATGCCTAGAAAAGTGTGAAAGCTTGTTACAAGACTTTACAACACTTCAACATAGGACCTTTTTAGTGATGAAATTGTGGTTTTTAGGTAAATTGTAATGAATAGAGTCTAGAAGAGTGTAGAAATGTCTTACAACACTTCATAACGCCTTCACAAGACATCATTAAATTCATTTTATTTAGTTTTCAAGGGTCCAAGAACTAGTGTGGATGCATAAAATGCCTCACAACACCTAGATCAAGACCTCATTAAGTCCAATTAATCTCATATTGAGTAAAGGGTCCTTTTTTTCTATGGCACAAATACACCTTCAATCAAAATCTAAATTACCCTTTTATTCCTTGCAATCGATAGTAATTTGTTTAAAGGTCAGCCAAACCTTTGATGAATGATGTTTATTTTGCATTCATAGGAATCTATCTATGTGTAGAAATTTTCTTGACCAAATGAATATAACATGAGCATAATTAGGATTACCCTTCTAGGTTTCACAGAGCTCAAAGTGAAGAAGTAAGGACCTCAAAATCTTTACTTGTGTGTTGGCCAATCCTTACCCTTGTTAATTATTGAATTTTGAAAGATTCATAAGCAAGCAGTAAGATTAAGTTTGGTTCATAAAAAATAATCAACATAAATGGTGACTCCACCACGTAATTGACCTAAAAAAAATCTGATAGAAGATCATTTTTCCTTAAAGAGTCAAATATTTGTTAAAGAAATACATTTTCAAGACTAGCTTTGTGTCAATGAGTCAATCCTTTGAGATGTTGATGGAGTTTGTTGTATCTCATTTGAAAACTTGGAAATGTTAACATCTATTACAATTCCATGAATAATCTTTGAATCTATCACTAGATGTGGGTGGCGACTCTAAAGATCTTTGTGATAGTATGAATAATTTTAGAGACTCCAACAAAATGGAATGAAAAGTTGTTGGAGACAAAATAAAAATGTATAAAGGACTTATAGGTGACTCTATTGATTAAGGAAGCTTAAAGTGAAAACAACTTGTGAATGAACGTTCATATTGTTGAATCTTGTTCCTCTATAAAGGAGGTGGTGACTCTATGCAATGAATCTGGATGAAGACATGAAGAAAGTTATAGATCTACAAGATCTTTCCAGTTAGAAGCACAATTCTGAATAACTATAGTATATCTAGGTATTTTCCCCTGTTTTGGTTTTGACAAAGGAAATATATCTATGTGAAAACCATATTGCAATGATTTGGTGAAAATTTGGTTTCCCTATTATGTGAATTAAGCAAAAATAGAGGAAATGATAGTCATTTTACATACTTCTAAGGTGAAATTTGTAATATCTAAGTTGGGTTGAAAAAGTATGCTTATCTTTAAAATCTGCCATTAGAAAGTTTTAAAGCAAAATCAACTATGAAGTTGATTTGTAAGGATTGAATAGGGATACAAAAGAAATGTATTATTTCCATGTATTATCTTGTGGAACTTCACTTAAAAGTATGTAGGGCATACAGTTCCTATCATGCTATCAACAAAAATTCTCTATAGAGAGATATAAGCCATTGAGTTTTAATGGTATTCAAGGTTTTATTAATAAGATTCCCAATGATATTAGGAGACATTTGCCCAAATTTATAGGGAAAAGTTTTGAGTCAACTTCCACACACCTGAATGCATTCAAGGATTTGATAGATTATTTTGAGATAGACCATGAGGATGTTGTCATGAATCTTTTTGCTCAATCTTTAAAGGAAAATGCTAGAGACTAGTTCTCATATTTACTAGTGTGTTATGTAGCTTCATGGGATGACTTCATGATAGCATTCATGGAACAATTTGGTGAAATAATTAGTCCAAGTGTAATAAGAAAAAGATTTAGGGAAATCCAATGAGATGAAGATGAGTTGGTTCTTGCCTTTAACCTCAGATTTGTGAGAGTAGTAAAAGATATTCCTAAAAACCTGAGACCTAGTGATGCAAAATATTTGATTATATATCTAGGTTCATTTGATAATGAGATGAGTTATTTGATAATGGATAAGGAGCCCAAAACATTACATCAATCATGTAACATTTCCATGGATATTGAAAATACTATGAAATATTCATTGATGAGGGGATATACGGCTGCAAGTGTTTATTTTCCTAATGTACATCATATAAATGGCATAGGTAAGGATGAAAGAGATAATCAAAGTGATGAATTTTTAGATGCCTTACCTTGTTCAATTTCATAGCATATTAATGATGAAAAAATTCAAGAGGGACTTCAACAAATTCTGAGTGATAATGATTGGGTATTGTTTAGACTATATAGTATGAAGAGACATGAAGGGGAATCACCATATGAATTGTTAGCAAGGTTTTCGGATGCCTTGCTATAAATTCCTAAAAGGTTATGATGTAAAGATTTAGTGTGTATTGACCTATTTTATGACATTTATGAGTCGAGATTTAGTACTTTTCTCAAGGAATGGAAACCTCGGGATTTTGATCAAATAATTGGTTGGATCAGAATTACCAAGGAGGCTAAATGTGAATATATGCAAAAAATGATGTATGAGGATGACAAGGTTGTTCAGCCTATTGTCAAAGATCGAGGGTTTATCCAAGAAATGGATAAGGATGTTTCAAAATAAGAATATCTATCTAGTAGTGTGGATAATGATATTGTCATACATGAAGAAACTACTAATATACCTTTGCAGGTTGGCGACCAAAATAATGAAAATGAGAATTATGATTACTCTCATGAGGAAATTGAATCTTTTTGTGAGGTTGACCTAAAGGAAAACTTATTTCCTAAAGGGTTTGACTATACCAATACTCATGAGGCTTTTCCCTCATCAATAGATGAACAAATTGCATATGATGGATTATTGAAATGCAATTCAGCTGTATTAGAATTGGAATTTCCTAGAAATATGGTAGATGATGAATTTCAAGATAAGAATGTCTATGTTGACGATCTTGGTCCTAAAGTTAGTGTTGAAAATAATGAGATTGTTGATGTTAGTCAGTAGGGTCTTTTTTTTAGTGCCAAGTAGAAATAAAATGTATAAGTTTCATATCAGAGATAGACATAATTGTTTTCAACAAAGAATGTGTTGAAGACATTTGCTCAGCAGAAAATAGAAAATGTTCAAGTTGTAGAAAATCCTCCACATATGATCCAACAAGCCTATCCACTGATGGTACACTTGAACATCTTATTGTTGATCATATCAATCTAGAGTTACTTGATCCATCCTTTGAAACATTTTATTTCAAGTTGAGCAATGATTGGAAGAAAGGATTGGAGTATATCAATAAACCTGAAATAGAAGTATGTTTTGATGCTTTGGATGGTATGGATACTACTATTTATGGGAATCACCCTAATCTGAATGAAAGTAAAAATTCTATGGGGACTGATGAATCACTTTCCTAAGGAAGTGAAGCATTTGGAAACATAACTAGTTTATACTACTCTAATGAATGTGAGCACCTATTTGAATAGAAGCCTATGTATGAACATTTCTTATTCATCACACAAAGTGAATGGGTACCCGTGGGTGACCTGAAAGAAGTATTTATGAAGTTTTCCAATTTAATGAGAAAAATGAATCTAATATTAGCTTATATGATGATGGTGATCAAGTGGATTATGAATGTTTCACTTTCCCTATCCAATTGGATGGGAATTTGGTTGAATATAATAATAAGAAAAACATGCATATGCATGATATGCAAATGAAAAATATTGAAAATAAATGGCGTAATTTGATTGCTATACGTGGGTCCCATGGGTGCCAACATGGGTCAGGGGGAGGAGAGACACTAGGTCCCATGTCATCAACATTCAGAGCTACTCTAGGTGTTGTTTGAGCTATCACTGGGATGAGGGGTGATGCTAGTGTCCCCGATGGGACTGAGATGGTTGATGGAGGGGAGGAAATCCTCCACTACCACCTTAGCGTTAGTGACTATGCCCCAACCTCCTCGACCTGCTCATGTTTCTCCTACTGGTGGTCCTCCTGCTACTACTAATTCTCACCCCCGCTTCCTTGACCCCTTTGCCTCTGTCCTGGTGGTTGTGGTGGCACGTACCCGTGAAGGCTGGGGTCCCCCTTGGGGTACCTACTAGAAACACTAGTGCTGGATGGTGTGCCACCCACCATGTTGGAAAGTATTTTTCCACCCAAAAATTATCTATTGTGACCATCTCCAATACATCATGGTCATTGGCCTTGATGTCTAAAGGGACATCTGCAATAGTGGGACAAGGACAGTCCCCTAGTCATGCAATATTTTGAACAACTCTAGTGTATGTGGGGACTATGGGAGGAATGGTTTTAATGTGACCATGTTGCTGCATAACCTAGATCCAATAGTATGGCCTAATCATGAAGTTAGTGCAACCCAAGATGAAATGGTCATGCTATAGGTTTTGCAGGAACTTGTCATCATCCACCCATTGAAACAACTAGTGGGGCTTCCATCTGATCTAATTTGGTGTCAATGTATCAAACTACAATCACCAAAACTATAGATCTCCATGTCACCACTATTGCACAAGCTCATAGCAATGAGCCATGGGAACTATATAATCCCACACTTGGGGATAGCCGTCTAGCCTCACACATGTGATGTGTGCAAAATTCCACACCTGTAGTAGTGTGCACGTGGTGAGGCTCTGGTACTCATTATGCACATATCTCCTAAGGCCTTGATATATATGCACAAGAATGTTGCATCCCCATACAAACACCATTTTGCACTCCACCATCTCATGAATATTATTGACGAGGCCTGTGTGTAGGTGAGAGCCTCTCCCATCTATGGTGACTCATGTGGCTATGATAACCATGATTACTTGGCATAGTAGGGGTGCACTAGTCTAGGCCTACTCGAACCATTAGGTGTAAATGTGCTTGGTCTCATCCCCACTATTTTTCTGGTCAAAGTAAGTACCAAACACCCTTTGATCACTCTCGTGTCGAGCACATGTCATCTAGCTCCACCCACCAACCGCAAATAGGAAGGCTAAGGATGTAGACATCCTCCAATGTCGTGGTCATCTCTCCAGTTGGTAACTAGAACCTCGATGTGGTGGTGTCCCACATATCCATAAGGTCCATCAAAATATGATCATGACACAAAATATTTGGCATAATGTATGCTTGTCAGAGACCAATGCATTGTAGGTGTGCAACCTCATCATCAGTGAGGTGGTCCCTTTTCCCTTTGAGTAGATGAAGAACCCACCCACCAGGATGCTCATTGATTTCATTGTAATCTTGCTAGAGAGGAAAATTTGTAAGTTAGAACATATCCTACTGAGAATAATTTCTAAAAAGATTAAGTTAAAGGTACTAAGAGACAAACGCACACCATGTAGATTTCTATGTGCCATGCCAATGTCTCGATCCACCATTGATGGCACAAGGATGATAGCACATCCTGGGGATGATAGCAAGCATCCTGGATGCCAATGCATGTGGAGGATGCATTCACACATCTAGGATCGTTGCACTACTTTAAACTTGAAACTAGCTAGAAAATATCAAAAATGCATTAAAAAAAAAGGTTTTGAGGCCTACCTAGTCCACCTCGAGACCCTCAGCTATGTTAGTACATAATTGGTCCAATCTAGGTGCCTCATACTCTTGTCTACTTGACATTTTTTTGACTTTTCTCTTACAAAATTTAATGAAATCCTTGTGATGAATAGTGAAAATGACCCTTCTAGGGGCCCACTTAGGTATATATAGGCCCCCGGGAGCCCATTTTTCTTGGAGTTTGTGGCTCCCTGGTTTCTCCTGATTTTACCTTGCCTAGCTAGGGAAAAACTTAGGAAGAGGCATATAGTTACCTCTTCAACATATTTTTCTTCCAAATCAAAGAATTTTTCTTGATAATTCTTCTCACCATTGTAGCTTCTTCCAATTTTTTGAACTGACCTGAAACTGAGTTACAAAATGGAACTTTGCACAAATTTCCATGACGAACACTATATTTTTCATTGAGTTTGATCACTAGGGGAATTTTTAGTACCAACCAACTCAACCTTTGTGACCTCTACAATACCTTTTTTTGGCATGTAAATAAAAAAAATTCAAGTTTTGGGTTGACTTTTTCTTTTCTACTTTAGTGTTGTCGATTTCTCCAAAATCGAGCCCACTAAATTGGGGGCAAAATGTAATGTCACAAAATTGCACCTAGGGAAAATTTCACATTTTAGCACTTTTCCTAGAATTTACGATGCCTAAACACATTTATGACAAGAGCCTCATGGGTCAAAATTTCATGATTCCAACTCCATGTGGTCTAATGGCGAATTGACAGCAGTCCACCATCCCATTTCCTAAAAACTGGCATTTTGGATGCCTACACAGTGTGTGGACATCTACATGGTGCACTAGTATACTAGTAATATTTTGAGTTTGAAATGGGGAATCTTGAATCCTAGCTCTTGACACGTGTCTTTGCAGTTAGGCTCTCAGGTGTAATGGCTCTTTCCACCCTTGCATGCAACAAAACTCCATTTTGCTCTATTTTTTGGGGGCTCTCTCTTTCATTCAATTGGTCCTCTTCTGAACTTCTTCTACTATTGGCAATAGCTCTCCTACAAGTGAAGCTTTGTTAGGTTGAGTTCCCTCCAACAGTTAATGATCTCTAGCAAGCATTTAATGGTATGTGCATGTGTTCAAGAGGGGGTTGAGGCCTATTGGTAATGTTCTCTTGCTCTTATCTATTTGTGAATATATTAGATCCCTTTGTTCATCTACTATTTGGTGGTGCAGGTTTTCCTCTTGAAGTGGGGATTGTTCTCACTACTTCCTTTTTTCCATTTTGATTACTCTATCTATTTGGCTATCTATGGAGGTGGGAACACCAAAATGGGGTTTTGACTATGGAAAG
>VDFB02099625.1:0-25582 GCA_007258455.2 Sequoia sempervirens | reverse complement strand
TTCAAAATTCAAAAATAGGCATTTATTGGCACAATCCTCAAAACTTGCACATCCTCCATCTACTCATAGATTGACAAGTGGCACCTTACCATCGGATGAATGTTAGTCCCACATTGCTCTATTTGGGACATTCATCCTTCAACCTCATTTATAAATAAGAGGCTTCATTCCTCATTTTATCATGCACAAATTATGCAAAGTTACTCTACTCAAATCTCTAGCCATTTTCATCAATACCATTGAGTTCTTAGCTAGGTTATGCAGGTTTTTAGCTTGGAGCACTCATCAAACATCAACAAAGTGGATCATTCATCAACATTCATCAAGCTTGCATCATAGGAATTGGGAAAGGGCCAATTTTTACATCAAATTGGCACCAATTCCCCCATGGGATCATGAGTTTGCTAATTTAATTAGGATTCAATCTATTTTGTTATTTTCATTGTGTTCTCCATTATTTCTTTTCCTAATTTGAACTTGGTGAATGGATTTCTTGGGGAATCCTTGTTTTTGCTTGCAATCTCTAATCTAATGTGTTCTTATTTTTTTGCAGGTATTTGGATTGGGGTTCACACAAAAAGATATAATTTATTAGGCTTGTGGATGCAAAGTAGGACCAATTAAGGCATAAACAAAGATAAACAAAGCAAGGTGGTCCTGTTGATGTGCCAAATTGACCCACAACATGCAGGTAAGATAAAAGTGAAAATATCTAACCTCTCCTGAAAGAGACAATCAGTAATCAAACTAATCACCTCCCAAGGTCTTTGATGTTGGTTCACAACGTTGTTGTTTCACAAAGTGGTCAATATGGTTGAAAGCTTCTGGATTGTTGCAAGACCAAACATCTATATAAATCTACTTTAACCAGGGGTTTTAAGGAAATAGAAAAAGATAGATCAAGGTTCTCAAACTAAAAAGAATGTTGATTCATTCAAATAATCAGACTTGTTGCCTTCCAAGGAATTCCTAAACTAGAACTGCAGAATAAAATTAACTTGTAATTGATACAAAGTTTCATTCATTCACAGTGCAAACTTTAACAATATATTGCAAATCATCATTCAAGCAAAACATAAGATAAAATTTCATCCCTTCAAAGCTTTTCAAATCAAATGATTAACCCAAAATAAATACCATTCTAGAGCATAATATAAAGAAGGTTTAAATCCGGTTGCTCCTACTGTTAATGAAACAAATAAACAGCATTTACAAATCTGGCAAGATCACCAGTGTAAAAAAAACCCATGTCTTCAAATTATCTCCATCTATACTAAGAAAATCTGGAAGATACATCACCTTCTCTTCCTAGTGAACTGTTAAAAAAAAAACGTCTAACTTCCTTCAAAACCCTAGCTTGCTTTTCTTTAACCTTTGTTCTACTACCTTCTAAATCTTCCAGCTTGCTAATTAATTTGTCTAACTTCTAATCCTAACAACCCTTTACAAAAGAGGTGAAAGCCATATATATAAAACGTGCCAAAATGCGTCGACCCAATTTAGGGTTTACAAAATGAGTCGGTTACAAAACACGTCGGCCCTAGAAGGAGTTTGAAACAAAGTCAAACATGCATTAAATGCAAGGGCACCAACCAGGCGATCCAGGATCTACCACATAACTCAGACCAAAACACATGAAGATGAGACAAAGCGAAACGATGAGGAAGCACGACCTTCAATGCAGCTTTGTATTAACTGCTTCCCCCACATCGCCCATACCTTGCTCCATTCGGGCCCTCATCATCAAGAAGGTCCTCTGCAAACTATTCGTAAGTGGCATAGGTGAAACCCTAGTTCACCATTCAATAGCATTAATATCATTCTTCATATTTGTCCCATCGTATTGTTCCAGTCTCCTTGTTGCAGGGTGTTCATATTCGGATCTAAAACCTCGAACCAGACTGACGTCATCTTGCCCTCAGGTATTCTACTCTTTTCGTCTAGCTTCATTCCTTCTTTTCTGCTTCAAAGATGGTGGGTCCCTTTGTGTCTCTTCTTAGCCTTTCCAGCTGCTACCTTGCTAGACTTAGCCTACATCAATCAAACACCAATGTGAGAATCCGACTATTGACAACATTTCATCAAAGTGTTAGCTCAAAATCATGATAAAAACCATTAAATTAGCCATTAAGCATCAACACTGGATCATCAAAATGAACATAAGCAACATACAACAGTGAAATTTACCAAATTAAAGCATGGAAACATAAGAATTTATCACTAGAATCATCCATTTCACCAAATTTCCTCATTCCACAACGCCTCCCAGAAAATCCAAAAAAATCTAGTCAAAGCATATTTCTGTGAAAATGACAACACGGCATGAATTCTGGGAAAACGAAGGAGAGAAGGAGAAATCGGGAAAATCTGACTGGACCGAAATTTCATGGATGACTTAGAACTATGAACTTCGGAAAACTAAAGGGAACTGGGCAAATGAAAGAATCTGGGAAAATCTGACCGGGTACCAAAATCTTGAACCTGACCGAAAACTCGAACACTAGCCATGACTTCGCTCAAATTGACCGAAGGTGACAAATTTGAGGACCCTGGGCATAGAAATTGCTTAACACAAGCCTCCTACAAATCTTCTTTGAATCCTAGGCTCAATCGAAAGCAGATCAAGACAAAACGATGACACCCTAGGCATGAAACCCTAGATTTTAATCATGAACACACAAGGCAAGCCATGAAATGCCCAAAGACACAGGAAATCAAACTCCAAGCAAGACCATAACATTTTAAAGCACAACAAGATGAACATCCCAACTCAAGGGAACGCAAATGATAAAGAAAAATGGCATAAAGCTCCCAATATCAACCAAACTCGGAAACCCGACGGCCAGAAGGAAATCTGAAAAAATATGACCTAGGCAGAATTCCACAAAGGCTAGAAATCTCTGAACTCAGTGCTAAACAGGCCAAGCCAGACTTTGAGCGCAATCTGGGAAAATCCAAATGGGGTGGAAAAATCGAGAAAATTTGACCAGGGCAGATAATCCTGAACTGGGTCAAAAAGTCGAACAATAGCAAGAATCAGAGTTTGAAAGAAGACCGAGAAAATCCGACCGGATGGGAAAATCCCAAAGTAGGGTGAAAACCCAAACTTAGCCCAAAACACAAGATTTTCAAAATGCAGCTTGGGAAAAACACTTGGGCAAGCAAGATAAACATATTAAGCACATGCCAAGGCAAAGCAAAACCTCAAAAACTGAAGGGGAAAAACACAAAGAGTGAAAGAAAAAGAGGGGGTCCCATTTTAATCAAACTTAAAATGGGGTGGTTATGGAAGGCATAACAGGTCCCAAACAAGTGTGAAAATGAAAGTGAATGCATTTTCCTACACTACAGAGGTGTATATGTGTTAGGAGGACAAGTGAATTGCAAGTTTGTGAGAGGTGATGGGTTAGGAGATATGATGTTTGAATTCACAAAATTAAAAGGATTATGGATTGATGATGCTAGTTGGTTTTCTTGTTGTAGTAATAGTTAAATGAGTATATGTATGAATAGAGGCCACATTTGTAGGTGGAGGAATTTGATTTCCACCTTGACTTTGAGTGAATCACAAAGTTTGAGCACAACTAGCCACTATAGGAACATGATCGCCAATAATATGAGTTAGGCTACACATAATTTCTATTCTTAGTTCATTAACAAGCATTCTCTTCATGTTATCTATGACAGGAACCACAGTACCAACAATATATTCAGCACTCACATAGTTTTGAAGTTTTTCTAAGGATTTATCCATTTTTTTGCAGGTTTTATTGAGGAACATGAGCATCAATGGTTTCAAAATCAATAGGATTGGAGGTCATGGGACATGTTATTTCAGGTATGGATTCCAACATGGGTTGACTAGTGCCAACACTATGAGTGAAAGAGTTAGAAAACCCAAGATCCATAAGAGATGTATTGCACAGGATGCCATGAGTCTCGAACTACGTCTCCTTGAAGTATTAGCAATAAGACACCAGGTTGTAATACTCATACAAGTTTCACCAAACCAAAAGTGAACCCAAAATGGACAAAAATCACTAAACAAATGTAGCAAACACCCAAAAATAGGACACACAATGCAAGTATGTAAAGAGAAATTGTAATTTTTAGATCTAGCATATAAGGATTTACTGATTTTAGAATGAAATATGCTGAAAATGATATATTTTGAATGCAAATTTTATTTTTGAACAATGCATTTGTTTTGACCAATTAACTTGAGTGCAAATAATTTTAGAAAACTACAATTCTAGAAACTGAAACTGAGATCTACAAACAACTAGAAATAAAGCAAACGGAGATAGATCGATGCCCAAAAATTTGGAAAATAACTTGTATAAGGATAGATTTTCCCTAGGAAATGGGTCCTTGCACAAGGGTTTGAAAAATTAAGTTCTCAGTTTCTGAGTTGATGTCTAATATTTTTGTTTTAGGTTGCAAACAGATTCTTTCAATTACAGATTTCTAGATTTTTATGTTTAGATACAAATGCAATTTGATGACAAACAATAAGAAAAATGACAACTTTTTTATGCAATTTTGTTTAATTTTTCTAATGTAAATAAATAAAAAAAACACTAATATGTAGACTACTATGTAAAGTGTGGGTATGTGGCAACTAATCATGCTATACTATACACCCTGACATGTATCATCATTGGGGTCCAGGGCCGAGTTGGGCCTCGGGTGAGGGTTCGCGGGCGGCAGCCTCCGAGAAAAAATTTTCTCCTACTTTTTCGCGTCGTCACCAAAAAAGGAAAAATCAACAAAAAAGGAAAAAAAATCAACTTTGTAGAACCCAAATTTGGAAGCTTCTAAGCTTGTTAAAATGGGTTTGGATGGGGATTTACAGTATGATGAAAAATGTGATTATTCACAAGATTGTACTAGGTTTTTTCACTAGATAATAAAATCATTGGATGGTTGTGGTTTGGTGGATGTAGTTTGGATTGGGTGAACCACGTTAAATTCTTTGTGTTATAATTTCTTTTGTGTGTGTTTTAGTTTCTTTGTTTATTAAATATGCATTTAACTGTTAGATATCTGCCTTCTAACCCTAATAAGTGGTATTAGAGCGGGTTGTGTTTCGATTATCGTCTATAGAAAGGTTTCACGGTTGAGTGAGAGTCTCATGGTTGAGTGGGAATAATGGCAGACGAGCGTAAGAAGGTTGAGAAGTTTAATGGGTAGAACTATCAATTATGGAAGATGCAAATGGAGCACTACCTCTATCAGAAGGATTTATGGCAGCCATTGGAAGGGAAAACTAAGAAACCCTTAGCAATGTCTGATGAGGACTAGGATATTTTGGACAGAAAGGCTCTTGGTAGTATTCATTTATGTCTAGCACAATCGGTGGCGTTCAATATTACAACAGTAAAGACAACTCAAGAGTTGATGGAAACCCTAGCGAAGTTATATGAAAAGCCTTCCGCTTCAAATAAGGTATTTCTTATGAAGCGTTTATTTAATATGAAAATGGTAGAAGGTGGGTCAGTTACTGATCATTTAAAAGAGTTTAATACAATAATTAGTCAATTAACTTCTATAAAAGTAAACTTTGATGAAGAATTTAGGGCTCTTTTGATTATGTGTTCTTTTCCTGAAAGATGGAATAGCTTGGTAATGGTTGTTAGCAATTTTGTTTTTGGTTTGATTACATTGAAATTTGATGATGTTGTTCATGTTATTTTGAGCGAGGAAATTCATAAGAAAAGCTCAGGTGGAACATCCACATCAAGCAGTGTTTTGAATGTAGAAAGCAAGGACAGAACAAAGGAGAGAGGAAACAATTCTGGAAATCATGGGAAGCCACAAGGAAAATCAAAGGATAGAAGGTCCCAATCTAGAGACAAGAGGGATTGCTGGTACTGTGGTAAGTCGGGTCATTTAAAGAAAGATTGTTGGTCTCAAAAAAATAAAGAGACAAAAAGGAAGGAAGTAAAGAGGAAAATGTGGTTAGTAATAAGTCTGATGAGGATGCTTTGATTCTTTCCCTTGATAATGTTAATGATTCTTGGGTGTAAGATTTAGGGGCTTTATTTCATGCTATCCCCCATAGAAGTTATTTTCTTGATTATGTCCAAGGGTATTTTGGGTTGGTTTATTTAGGAGATAACAAACCCTATTAGATTGTTGGAAATGGAAGAATCAAGATTAAGTTGCAGAATGGGGATCATTGGCTACTATATGAGGTAAGACATGTTCCAAAGTTAAACAGAAATTTAATTTCAGCAGGGCAACTAGATGATGAAGATTGTATTGTTACATTTAGTGATAAAAATTGGAAGGTCACAAAGGGTGCCTTAGTGGTAGCAAAAGATGTGAAAGTAGGCACCTTATATCTTTGTATAGGTCATGTTGTTCCTTCTACTTTAATTATTATGGAAAAAGGTCAATGTTCAGGAACAATTGCTACAGTTCAGCAAGTAGAAGATCAAACAGTTGTTGTGGACTCTGAATCAGCACTGTGGCATAATAGACTTGGGCATATGAGTGAAAAAGGTATGAAAGTACTTCATTCAAAGAATGTTTTAATAGGTATAAAATGTGTTAATATGGATTTATGTGAAAGTTGTGTGTATGGAAAACAAAAGAGTAGGTTTTCTCAAGGATGGGAAGCAAAAGAAAGATGAGAAATTGGAACTTGTGCATACATATGTATGGGGACTAGCTTAGATATCTTCTCTCGATGGCTCTTTGTATTATGTTACATTCATTGATGATGCAACTAGGAAGGTATGGATTTATTTCCTTAGGCAGAAATCTAATGTATTTGAAACTTTTAAAAAATTGAGAAGCTTGGTTGAGAATGAGATGGGTAAAAAGATAAAATGTCTCAGATCTGATAATGACGGTGAGTATTGTAGCAAAGAGTTTGAAGATTATTGTTCCTCTAATGGTATTCATAGGCAAAAAATGGTTCCAAGGACTCCATAGGAAAATGGATTGGTTGAGCGCATGAATAGAACAATAATGGAGCGTGCATGGACTATGAGATTGCATGTTGGGCTAACTTTTAAAATATGGGTAGAGACTGTAAACACTGTTGTTTATTTAATTAAAGAGGTCCCTCTAATCCTTTATGTTGTGGTATTCTAGAGGAAGAATGGAAAGGTAAGAAGGTGAGTTATTCTTTTCTCAAAACCTTTGGTTGTGAAGCATTTGTACATGTAGATTCTGAAAATAGAACCAAGCTTGATGCAAAATCAAAGAAATGTATATTTGATGGATATGGTATTGATGAATTTGGTTATTGGCTTTGGGATTTTGAAAATCAAAAAATTGTGAGAAGCAAGGATGTCATATTCAATGAGAAAGTGTTGTACAAAGATCAGTTGTTGCAGCATGAGAAGAAAGAAAATGATTATGCAGTGTTGGATGATACTCCAAACAATGATGTTTCAGTGGTTCCTCATGCTCCACAACAACAGCAACAACAAATCCTACAAACTCCAGTGAATGTTAGACGATCTTCAAGAATAAGTAGAACTCCAGAATGATTCTCTCCCTCTTTGTATACTATTTTGTTAACTGATGCTGGTGAGCTAGAATATTATGATGAAGCTATGCAGGTGGATACCAAGGTTCAATGGGAGCATGGAATGGAAGAAGAAATGGACTCCTTGTAGAAAAATCAAACTTGGGAATTATGCAAGTTATCTGTAGAAAAAAAAAAAAAAGATTTACCAAACAAATGGGTTTATAGACTAAAAGAGGAGGATGGAGGTAAGAAGAGATTTAAATCCAGATTAGTTGTAAAGGGATTTGCATAGAAAAAAGGTATTGATTTTGTTGATATTTTTTCTCCAGTTGTTAAAATGACTTCTATTCGTATTATTTTAAGTATTGTGGTTGTTGAAGATTTGCATTTAGAACAACTTGATGTTAAAACAGCCTTTTTCCATGGTTATTTAGAAGAGGAAATATATATGGAACAACCACAAGGATTTGAGGTCAAAGGTAAGGAGAAACTAGTGTGAAGATTGAAGAAAATTTTATATGGCTTGAAGCAAGCACCTCGGTAATGGTACTTGAAATTTGATAGTTTTATGGTTGAGCAAGGCTACATCAAGTGTAATTCTGACCATTGTGTTTATTTTAAGAGTTTGGATAATGACAGTTACATTATTTTATGTTTATATGTTGATGACATGCTTGTAGTGGGGTCTAACATAGATCACATAAGTGAGCTAAAACAACAGTTAGCAAAATATTTTGCTATGAAGGATTTGGGAGCAGCAAAACAAATCCTTGGTATGAAAATTTGTAGAGATAGGAAAAATAGAAAATTATTTTTATCTCAGGTTGATTATGTTGAAAAGGTGTTGCAGAGATTTCATATGGAGAATGCAAAATTTGTCAGCACACCTTTGCCCAATCATGTTAAATTGACTAAGGATATGTGTCCAAAGACATAAAAGGAGGAAGAAAAAATGTCCAAGGTACCATATGCTTCAGCTGTAGGCAATTTAATGTATGCCATTGTATGCATGAGATTGGATATTGCACATGTCGTAGGAGTTGTTAGCAGGTATTTGAGTCATCCCAGTGTTGAGCATTGGAATGCGGTAAAATGGATTCTCAAGTACTTGAGAGGTACATCCAATAAATTTTTATATTTTGGGGGCTCTAATACTAATTTAAAAGGCTATGTTGACTCAGCTTTGGCAGGGGATATAGATACCTGGCAGAGTACCACAAGCTATGTATTTATAGTTGGTGGGACAGCAGTGAGTTGGATTTCTCGATTACAAAAGGTGGTTGTTTTATCCACCACAGAGGAAAATTATGTTGTTGCAACAGAGGCAGAAAAGGAGATGATATGGCTACAACTTTTCATGGAAGATTTGGGAAAACAATAGGCTAGAAATTACTTGTTTAGAGATAGCCAAAGTGCTATACATCTTGCAAAGAATTATGCCTTGCATTCTAAAACAAAACACATATAGTTAAGATATCATTTCATTCGGTCAGTATTGGAGGATGGACATGTCAAGTTGGACAAGATACATACAAATGCCAATCTAGTAGATATTTTTATGAAGGTGGTGACAAGGGAGAAGCTAAGCTCCACTTTAGATTTGGTTGGCCTTCAAGGTTGAATTCAGGTATAACACAGCAGCAAAGTCCAAGGTACTATTTTCTAGTGGGAGTTGTAAGTGCAGCAGTGTCGTCCAGGATTAGTCTCCAAGTGGAAGATTGTGTTGGTGTGGAGCCTGATCAGTCTCCAAGTGGGAGATTGTTGGTATGTGGCAATTGACCATGCTATACTGTATACCCCGACATGTATCCTCGTCACCAAAAAAGGAAAAATCAACGAAAAAGTAAAAAAAATTGACTTTTTAGAACCCAAATCTGGAAGCTTCTAAGCTTGTTAAAATGGGTTCAGATGGGGGTTTATAGTATGATGAAAAACATGATTATTTGCAATATTGTAATAGGTTTTTGCACTGGATAATAAAATCATTGGATGGTTGCGGTTTGGTGGATGTAGCCCGGATTGGGTGAACCACATTAAATTCTTTGTGTTATCATTTCTTATGTATGTGTTTTAGTTTCTCTGTTTATTAATTAAATCTGTATTTAATTGTTAGATATCTTCCTTCTAACCCTAACATAAAGTGTGTTGAATAAGACAACTAAGAGGGGGGGTGAATCAGTTGTCACATATTTAAATCTTAATTAATTCACTGGAACTAATCCTTAACACTGCTTAATTGATTAAACATTAAATACTATTGCAAAAATTGAAAACTATCACATAAACTCAATAACACCATATTTATGTGGAAAAACCAATAAGGGAAAAACCACGGTGAGGATTAACTCACACTATAGAGAATATCAAAACCGATTACAAGAGGCTCACTACCTAAGAAACAAGGCTCACTGCCAAGAACAAGGACTCACTGTGCAACAGGGCTAACAACCCAGAGGGCTCACTGCCACAAAGATACAAAGAAGATAGAAGAGATATGTTACAGAGAGAAGATGATGCAATACAAGGTGGTTAACACTCACAATCAGACTCCAAATGTTGAGACTTCAACAAGACATCAACCCTCAAATCACAAATCACCCTACTTTCCAAAACCATCACAAGAGGCTTCTAGCCTTCAAAATTCAACAAATGGAGTTATCTTTTAGAGAAGGTCATACAATGGCCAACCAAACATCAAATAATATTTAGCACAGATCCTAAAATAAAATCCCAAAAGATCACACCAAGTTTTTGTGCACCATCATTAAGATTCAATAGAATGCTTTGCCAAAAGGCTACTAAATTAGCCTAAATTAACAAAGGAAGTCCTTCACCAACACCTTCCCTTCACTCAAACACATGAAATAGTCTTTATTCATGTTTTAAAACATCAAAATATCCAATTTCTTTTCCACTCCAAGGTTTCCATACCACTGATCTCACAAACCCTCATTCTCAATGCTATACCAAGGGTTTTATAGAAACTCCTATCTCTCAGGCCCATACAACCAATCTAATGCTTCAAACACCCCACAAATAGTTTTCACATACTCAATAAACCTTCACATAGACCATTCCATCATAGATTCATCAAAATCATGCTTTAGTTACTCAATTTCTCATAAAATTGACTCTACCCAGCCCTAGGGTATCACTTCCCAAGCACCAAAACACTTTATTATGACTCCAAAATCTATAGAAAACTAACCTAACATGATACAAGCCATTCCTCTAAGAAAAAATTCACCACAGTAGGAGGAATGGCTTCAACATCAAATAAACTCCAAAATCAGACCTTGCTAGTCTGTACAGAAAGATCAAGAAATTTAGAAATTCCTTTCACAAAAACTAACAAGGGACTCTCAAAATGATTGGAATTACAAGTTAAAACATATCAATACATCATACCATAAGTTTTAGATCAATGGGGACCTGTATGGACCCATACACAACAAGAAAACAGCAAAAAACTCAGAAAATCTGATGAAACTGTTTGAATGCTTATAGGAATTCTTCCAAAATGTGTTCAACAACTTGAATTCAAGCCTTATGAGGCCTTTTTATAAATTTTCAAATCAAAACAATCTTTCCCCAATGTCTATAACTGATTTTTAAACTCTTAAACCCTTAACATTCCCTAATGTACTTTTTGACAACATTTCTTATTCTTGACAACATTACATCTTTTTCCAATTTTTGACAATTGAACTCTAATAACTCCTAAAGCCTCTAAATATATTTTAAATGGTTTTTTAGACCTTATTTAAATATGAAAAAAACTTTTAACATCCCCATACTAACCTAGACTCATTCAAATTCATCATGACACTCTTTACCACATCAAATTGTGCATCATGGTTGTAGGTGCTCCTACACCAGAAGACAATCTCAATGCAATAGAGAAATCCACCACAATTTTCTCAACCACATAAATAAATGCATGAATGATAAAATACACCTTTAGCTCACTACATCTAGAAACTCAACATTTAGGCTTTGCACTGATCTACCACACTCACATCACACACACTCATTGATTCACATCAATCTCGCATCTATCTACTCTATTTCTTTGCACTTATCTCTCTTTCCTCTTTCTATACTGTATTTCACCACTAACTCATCCTGTATTTATACCTTCTTCAACTTTCAAACATATCCAAAGTCGGCCATCCAAATTCAAATTCAAATTAGGATGCCAAAACATCCTAGGTGGAATTAGAATGAGGGCAACCCAAACACACACTACATAAGGACCCAAATAGATCCAACATGCTTCATCAACTCTGAAGATAGTGTTCAACACAAGGTCAGCCAAACTAGTGTAAAACACATAGAAAAATTAAGCACGAACCTTCCAGATACCAAGATTATCTTCAATATAATCAAAACAACTGAACTCTAGAACAACAAGTCATAAGACTTTAACAAAGAGAAATCTGGACTAACAACATTTCTCCTAGACCTCAACTAGAAACATAGAAAACCATAGTTCACAACTGGTGAACATAACTTGCACTATACAATGAATCAATAGCCAAAAATTTGGATATAGCAGCTTCCAACAACCATGATCAACATATATAAACCACACAAACATAGGAGAAAATCCCGAAGCAAAACCTAGAGCAACCACTGAACACCTGCAACATATCTTCATTACAATTTTCTCAATATCTTCAACATATACAGCCAATAACCTGTATCCATGACACTAATGACAACAACAATCAATTGATAACCAATTGACCAGCTGACATCAATGAAAACACCTTCATTCTTTTCATTCTTGCAACAATCTCCCCCTTTGTCATTGATGGCAACACATTATGTGAAAAACCATCAAAGACACCATACTAGCTCTGAATACACTTCTCAAGATTTATCTTTTTGTTCCTTGTTGTTTGTCCCCCTTAGTAGATAGTCTTTTATATTCTTCCTCTCTCTTTTTTTTCACATGCTTCCTCTCCTTTTTCAAATGCTTCCTCTCCCCCTTTGACATCAATGGAAAAGGTAAAAGATATTTTACATTGATTTCCCCTTTGACATAAAAAAAAGAATACTCTTAATGACAACACCTGATGCTACCTGCTCCCCCTGAGAGTTAGCCACCAAAACATCAGTCCAAGGAAGATAGTAGATCCATCAAACTAATGCATCTCCATATGCATCTAGTTCAATAAATGAGGGTCAATGACCCCTAATTTCTCCTGAAGATACTCAAAAGTATCTTTAGGAAGAGCCTTCATAAATATATCAGCAATTTGATCCTTCATTAGAACATACTCAAGTTTTACTTCATTCTCCATGACCTTCTCTCTCAAGAAATGATACCTGATAGATATATGCTTCATTCTTGAGTGCATTGCAAGATTTTTTGAAATGTTAATTTCACTTGTATTATCATAGAAGATAAAAATAGGATCATCATACACCACTGTGATATTTTTCAATGTATGTTTCATCCATAGAACTTGTGTACAACAAGATGCAGCAGCAATATATTCAACTTTAGTAGTAGATAAGGAGACTAAATCTTGCTTTTTACTCAACCATGCCACTAACCTGCAACCAAGAAATAATGCACCAACACTTATAATCTTTATGTCATCTACACATCCATCCCAATCTGCATCTATATAAGCACTTGGAGTAAAATCAGTATTTCTAGGATACCATAATCCATAATCTAGAGTGCCATTCAAATATCTGAATATTCTTTTAATAGTAGCAACATGTGTTTCCTTAGGATCTTCTTGAAATTTATCCACAAGAAATACAACATGCATAATATATGGTCTAGTAGAAGTCAAATACAATAGTCCACCAATCATTGATCTATACTTGCTCTGATCAGCCTTAGGTGAATCATCATCTTTACCCAATTTGCAACTAGTCACCCTAAGAGTACATACCAGTTTGGAACCATCCATCCCAAACTTCTTCAACATCTCTTTCACATATTTAGACTGTGAAATAAAAATTCCTTTATATGTTTCATTAATATGTAGCCCAAGAAAGAAATTCATCTCTCTAAGCATAGGCATTTCAATTTCTTTTTCCATCTCTTCTACAAACATCTTGCACATATTTTCATTTCCTCCAAAAATAATATCATCAACATATACAACTACAATCAAGATTTTGTCATTTTCAATCTTAAAATAAAAATTACTATTTGTCGTACCTTTGGTGAAACCTTGTTGAATCAAATACTTGTCTAACCTTGCATACCAAGCTCTAGGAGCTTGCTTCAATTCATATAAGGCTTTCTTCAATTTGCACACCATATCTGGTTGATCTGACAACTGAAATCCTTCTGGCTATTCCATGTAAACCTCTTCTTCTATCTCACCATTCAAAAATGCTAACTTGACATCCATCTGATAGACCTTAAAGTCTTTATGAGCAAAAAATGCTAAAAACATCCTTATTTCTTCCATTCTTGTTACCAAAGAAAAATTTTCCTAAAAATATATGCCTTCTACATGTGAGTAACCTTTACACATGAGCCTTGCTTTGTTTCTAACCACTTCTCCATTCTCATTCAACTTACTTCTAAATACCCACTTCTATCTGTAGACACATAAAATTGTCCTAGGCTTGCAACTCTTGATTATTCAACATTGCCCCTTTCATTCTTAATAATTAAATAAATTTTAATTATTTAATTATTTTCTAAAGTCATAATTCTTCTATTAATTAAATAATTTTAATTATCTAATTAATTCATTTTTATCTTTATTCTCTCTTGATTAATTAAATAAATTTATTTAATTACGTCACTAATTAGGTTCCCTTCTTCTAAAATTAAATAGATTCTAATTTATTTAATTTTTGTCCACTTTCTACTATAATTAAATAATTATTTTAATTATTTAATTATTCATTGGCCACTTCTCTCATAAATTAAATAAATTTTATTTATTTAATTTTGTCCACTCTCTTGAATTTTGAATTAAATCATTATTTAATTCAAAATGATTCTTTTGTCACATTCCTCCATAATTAAATAATATCTTTATTATTTAATTATTTACTGGTCAACTGGAGTAAATAAATTTTATTATTTAATTTCTCCAGCAACCTCTTTTTCTGTGCCAGTCTTATCTTCCATATCAAATATTATCTCTTGACATCTCATTTAATTTCAGCCCTTGATTGAATTATTTTATAATTCAATCTTGGCCCTTCATCCTTATCATTTGCCCTAATTTTGACCTAACCCTAATTCTTATTGCAACATTCAATCTTGATCTTTGATTCTAGGGTTTTTTGTCATTTTCTCATCCTGGCCACACATTCAAAATTGCAGTTTTTATAAAATGGCAATTTTATTCTCATTTGGGCTCTCTCTTGGTCTTTTGATTTCTGAACCTCTAGTCTATGTCTATTTTCTGTCAACTTAGGGTTATAGTTTTTACAGTCATTTGTCACTTAGCTTATTGTAGGGTCATTTTATTTTCTGCAAATCCTTCAACACTTGCTTTGGTCTTGTCATTTGTCATAGTTGCTCATACAAATCTGAGGGAATCTCTATTTACAGCAAGCTAGGAGGTGTAACAAAGGTGAAGCATGGAAGATGAAGACTTAGGGTAACTTCATCCCTTTTGTCTTCACTTTACTTCCTTTGTACTTTGTTATTTTCATAGGAATTTTGATGTTATTGTGCTAACCCCTTTAACAAATTTGGAATTTTTCCTTGATCACATTGGTGAACCTGACATATTTTAACACATTTTGAGAAATCTTGGAGTTGGATCTTTTTATTGTAGGTTTTGTTAGCTTTTTGTTGCAGGTTTGGCATCATTTTTGGACAAAACCCTAGTTTCCAAGGATTCGACCATATCTTTCACACGGCTTTGTATTTTCTCACAATTTTTTTTCTATAGGTCGAGGACACTATCAAGAGATCTCATTCCAAAAATAAGATTTTTTGGATCTGTTTTTCATTTTTTATAATTATTTTTCTGTTTTTAATAAAAAATTAATTTCGGGAGTAAATAATCGAATTTTTCAGATATTTTTACATTTCTGGAAAGATCTTTTAATTTTAATAGGGGTCTACTCTTTAGTTTTTAAATTTTATAGCCACATTCAAATTAGAATTTTTTAGAAGTGGAGTTTAAAAATATATTTACTTAGGCCACCTCCTCACAGTTATAGATATACTCACAAATTTTTTTGAAGATTTGGAATGACATCAGACATCCAATAAAAAATTAGAATTTTGGAGCTATTTTGTATTTTTGTATAATTTTTTTATGATTTTTAATAGAAAATTAATATTGGAACAAAATATGGAATTTTCTGAAACTACTTTACATTTTGAAAGCTCTCAAAAATAATCTGATCCTCTTCTTTTTATTTTGTAATTTTCAAGATCAAATACTATCTTCGGAAAATAAATCAGATCCTAATTCAGCTATGTGAAAAATATGTATCTGAAATTGCAATTCTCTAATGAGTTTTTTTTTTTTTCATGGCTGCATTATGATATTATTTCTTTTGATTTTGTATGGTGATCATAAGGAGTTTTAGTGGCAGAAATATCATTCATACACAACAAATTGGAAAGTGAATAATCAGGTGCACATATCCCATCTTCCATTTCTTAATCTTGTTTGTCACACATTTCAATTTGGGGCATAAAATTAATCCTTGTTTGCAAACACATTTGGATTTGGGCTCTTAAAAATGAATTTTGTCTTCAATCACATATCAAAATTTGGTCTAAAATTAACCATTGTCTTTCGACACATTTGAATTGGGGTTAAAAAGAACATGTGCTTCTATTGTTTGCATACAAACATTTCATTTCTAAGGGAAATTAATCGTTGTGAGTGTGAATCAAGTGCGTGTGTGATCACAAACACCTCACTTGATTTGCTTTTGTCAAACCCTTCATAAGAGGCCTGCTAGGGGATTTCATCACCCCTAGGGACGACCTCAATCGAAGTGTGAATCGAAAGACATGCTTGTTTGGAAGTTAAAATCTTGTCACTCTTGGCTAAGCCCCAAAGAACTTTATACCTTTGGGAAGTGAAAGTGAAGGGTGGGTTACCCCTTTCTCTCAGCTGTGTGGTAGGATTTTTCTTTCAAATTCTTCCTTAGTCAACCTTGTGCAATCTAGCTAGAGACCTAATTGGCCATACCCCACTTGACTAGTCATAGGGCTTGTTGTTGTGTATTCAAGTGCTTGATTAATCATAACATTTAATCTTGGAAGACAAACTTATCATTGTGCTTGGTGTGTGTGTTTATGCATTTACATGTAAAATCTTGAGTTTGATATTGCCCAAGTCAAACTTCCAATAAACACTTGCCACATTTTCCAAGTCATCTAATCTTGTTATTCCACACCATCACCATCCCACCAGCCTAGTCTTGGTCACCACTTGTCAAATGGTCATAATCATAAAAACAAGCCAAATCCTAATCCTTAAGCCCAAAATCATAATCCAAGGGGGTTATCCCTCTAGGAAAAATCATGAGACAAAACCTAAGCCCAAGATCATAATTCAAGGAGGGCCTCTCCCTAGTTCAAATAATGAAACAAAACCAAAACCTAAAATCATACTTCATGGGGCTCCTCCTACCACCTCTAATGATGACATGAACTATGTTGCATACTTTGAGGAACAAATTGATGTGGAAGAGCTTACAAACATGTGTGACACCATGCCCACATTCAAACAAAAATCCCTAGCATCCCAACTTCAAAACCTCAACCCGAACACTTCACGAATGCCCAAACCCCTAGACCAAAATAGAGCTATGCAAGCCTTCAAACCCTATTCCAGATTGTCCAACAAATTCAGAAATCACCTCAAATCCAACACCTCCTAAATCAAGCCAGTATTTCATTGCCACTTGTCAAATCCAACAATCACCACATCAACACATTTCACATCAGCCCTATGTGTCGCCCATCATATATAACTCAATCCATCATCCTCTGTGTGCCCTTAAGTCAACCCTATCTACGCTCTTCTAATTTCAACTCTATCCACATCAATCAACCTTTCAACAGTCATTATCATATTCAACCCCTCAATCATCATTACAACAACAAATCATAGCACAAGTCCAAACACCATTTCAACCTCAACACATTCAACCCCAATCCTATGTGTCACCTCCATCATCATGCCAACCTAACACATCTAGCTATTATGACAATGCCACATCAACATGTCCACCCATATCACAACAACAACGTAACTTCCCAAGTCCACCTTGGCAAAAACATCAAGAGCCTTTAAGTCTTAATGCCACCTTTGACAAGGAACTTCAATCCTAAGATCCATGCACCCATACCACCATCCAATCAAATGTCTATCCCTAAGCCACCATGTCCTGATCCTAATCCATTGGCCTCTCCACCTTCTAAACCATCAAACTCTTCATTACCCCCACCATCATCTAATCCTCCATCAAATCAATCCCTTACATTTAGATATTTAAAACATAAATTGATGGCATTATATAAATCCACCAATCCACCTACAAATGATGTGACCCAAAGGCTACAAGAAAGGAATCAATTTCCACCATGTCATTCAACACATATGTGAACATACAAAGTCCTCAATTTCATGCCAAGTCCTTCAAGTCAACCATGTCATCCTCAACCCCTTGGGCCAAGTCAAGAGTCTCCCCTCATAAGTCCAAGTCAACCTCCATCATGCTCCTATGTTACCATCAAGAAAATGTCAAGTCTCTCCAAGAGTCATCCCCTTGCAATTCCATTCAAGAAACTCAAGAGGTATATCAAGAGTCTATTCCCAAGCATGTGGAAACATCAAGCCCTAGTCCTAATCAAGATCAAATCATTGTCATCCAACCTGTCCATAATCTATATCTTTTTTATGATCAATATGATATCCATAATGATGAAGAAGAGCCTATCCATGGAGCAGATATTCCAAATTCACCTCCACCTAGTCCTATCTATGATCCATCAAAATCCACTTCCCTTGATGGGGTTGCCATGCCCTCCCAAGCTAATTCATAGAATATCAAACCAATAATGTGGATCTAAATGAACATACTCAAGATCCTTTAAATCCTCCATCATCCACTATCGACCCCATTGCAAGTCCTCCATCATATCCACTTGGTCTTTCCAGTAAGGAACTCGTGTCTAGTGTTCCACCTACACCTAGTCCCATTGTCCATTGCATACCCCAATGAAACCAGTCTCAAGATGTTGGTATTTCCTCCATGCATTCTAAGTCCACTTTCCATCATAAATCCTACCATACACCTAAGACATATGTTGCCATCCCACCACTGTCATCCTACAAATGTCAAAATCATGTGACCATACACCTTCCACCATCTATGTTTCCACCGTTACTTCCAACTCCTAATATCCCTCCATCCCGCACATACCATTGCTTCCAGCACCTAATATTCCAATCTTTCCGCAATGCCCTCAATACCCCTAGTCACGGCCAACAAATTGCACATTATTGTAAACTAAAGCTTCCTCCGTTCCATCCACCCCATGGGATTCAAAATAAAAAATTTCAATGCCTCTACCTATAAAGTCAAAAATCCTAAGGGTTCTCATGCCTTAGGACATCAATACAAAAATTCAAATCAAAATACATCCAAAAAAGTATATAAGCCCATACCTCAAAAAGTAAAGCCCAAAACTAAAATGGTTTGCATTTACCTAAATCAATCAGATGAGACATCCATCACAAAATCCCAACCATCGCCTTCCGTCCAAAATGCACATTCCATCAAAAAATCTCAAATTCTGAAAACCCACAAGACAAATAAAAGTCATAAAAATACTAAGTCTATGTGGGTACCTAAAGCACTTCATCACCCATCTCCTAAGCAAACATCTCCATTGCTTTCTACACCTCGTCCACATCAAAAGATTCAATGTTTATCACAATGTGTGCAACCATTGGTCATGGTTCCCTCCCATTTCACAACAAGCCCTTATACCTCCATCTCGTCACCCCCCATCCACTATCCTACATATCTTCCCCATCACATCCCTATGGTCCATGCTTTTGGCTAAGCCTCCCCATTCATCTTTTGCATAAGTCCTACAAAACCCACTATTCTCCTCCATAATCCACATCATAATCCATCATCTACTTATTCCATCTCCCTTTCATGTCATCCCTTACCAACATCTATGCGCATAATGACATTTGACATGGTCCATGTGATGACATCCATCTCTAAGGAGGCTATCACCTTTCATGAGACTGGAGCAGCAGGTTCCTCCTATCCTTCCTATTCAAAAAAATCAAAAGTCAAAAACAAAAAAAAGTAAAGAAATCCGCCGTCCAGCGGTGAAAACCCTAGTAGCAAAGTGCCACTGGTTCAGTACCATGGTATAGAAACCTAGCCAGCAGGCATCATGTGGTTGATCTTCTATGTCACTTACGCTTGGGGCGCAATGTCTTTATCTATCAACCTATCAATTTTGTCATCATATCATTTTCCATCCTACCTGCCATCTTTGGCCATCGCCTACCACCTATCAATAACTAAGGTCCACTTATCCACTCTTCTCCTTTTGATCTTGATGAAGATATAGGGGCAAAATGTTGAAACATGTTTTTTGGGTATCTCTTGACATACCTCATCCTATCTAAACCAATCATATCATTATCCTATTGTCATCATCTTTGTCACGAAAAATCCTAAGTCTTGTACCTAGAATGGGGCATGTCATTCCTATGCGACATAGTCTTTGGAGATCACATCCTGGCTCTCTTATGCATGCATCCATTTCATCCATTAATCCCATTTATCTCCTTGCACCTAGACTTGGTTTCCCCTTGTCATTTAATTTATCTAGCACAAAAGGCTACCCAAATTTTTCATCCATTGACACCTCGAAATCTCAAAATCAAAATCATAAAATGACAAAAAGACAAAACATCGGTAAAATGTCTTGAAAAAGACAAAAACATCATAAAATTTCTTGAAAAAATAAATAAATCATAAAAGGAGTCGACTTGCAAAAGTATTCAAATCAGAAATGTGAAAATCCTAAAAGTAGATCAGAATCAGATCATAATGAAATTCAGAGTCCATAATAGTGCGAATTTGTCAAACTCGTTGTCTCTGGCACTTTTGCTTTCGTAGAGCAAGGCCATCGATCGATAGTCAAAGGATTAGTCGAATCCTTTTAGGTTGGTCCAAATAAAATCCTGGCATTTGTCACAATCGTCACATCGGTCAAATAAATCAGACATAGTCAAACTCAAACACAAGACAGTCATTTGAAACGTCAATGTCAAAATTGGTCAAAATTAGACAACATAAGCCAATCAATCATACAGTCAACATCAATCAACTTGCCAAAACACATTAGTCAAAACAATGTCAATCTCGTCACTCTTTGGTCCTCTTCAAGATGTGTCCTTAGAGTTAGACCTCGTCAAAATGTCCTTTGCCTTTTAAGGATGTGTCGCTTCGACAATAAATACCTCAAATCAAAGCCATCCAACCAAAGTCAAATTAAGCCGAAACTCTTCTGCAGAAATTTGTCAAGTATCCAAATCAAACAAGAATTCAATCTTTGGCAAAAAAACATTGGCAAACAAAATTACATGGCTGTTAATCTTTCTGGTCTTTCTTATCTTATCTTTTGGCTATCTTGGCTATTTTGTCTTATATTTTTTACTATCTTGTCTTTTTGGTCATGTTACTAGCTACCTCGAAGATGTCCCATGAAGGATTTAGAGGTGCGATGACGTTTCCTGGCCTATTTTATTTTCTTTAACTGTTGTCTATGGATTGTCTCAACAAAAAGACTGGGGTAACTTCGCCCTTAGTATGAGTTAGGACATTCCTTGTCTGTGACTGTCTATTTTTCAAGTGGATGACCTTGCACACCTTGGTCTACGTCATATCATGGTGTTTGTTGTCCATTTGTGTCATTTTTACCACCCAATGATGATTAAGAGCAATAAATATTAGTCCTATGGCAATGGTTTGAAGGATTTGGTCTAGAAACTAACATGCATCTCCTTTAGTCTTGTCATCTTCTCTCGCTCGTCTCATAGAGGTATTGCATCCATATCATCATCCATATCGTTTTCATTAACATTTCTTTGTCTCTTCATATTCTAGTCTTCTCATCCATTTCGAGAGCACACCCATGTTCTTGGAACCTGTCTGTCCTCTCGAGGGGGCATACCACAACCCTCCTCGTCATTCTTCCTCATCTTATTTTGCACTGGGGCATTTTTTGACTTACTTTCTTTGTCACAATCAGACAAGCGACATTATGACAAAGAGGGGCAAAATGTAGACACATAAAATTGTCCTAGGCTTGCAACTCTTGATTATTCAACATTGCCCCTTTCATTCTTAATAATTAAATAATTTTTAATTATTTAATTATTTTCTAAAGTCATAATTCTTCTATTAATTAAATAATTTTAATTATTTAATTAATTCATTTTTATCTTTATTCTCTCTTGATTAATTAAATAAATTTTATTAACTATGTCACTAATTAAAGTTCCTCTTTAAAATTAAATAGATTCTAATCGACACTTTGTCCACTTTCCACTATAATTAAATAATTATTCTACTGGTTTAAATATTCATTAGCTTTTTCTCTCATCTAAATTAAATAAATTTGATTTATTTAATTTACTCAATTCTCTTGAATTTTGAATTAAAATCATTATTTAATTCAAAACAATTCTTTTGTCACATTCCTCCGTAATTAAATAATATCTTTATTATTTAATTATTTACTGGTCAACTGGAGTAAATAAATTTTATTATTTAATTTCTCCAGCAACCTCTTTTTCTGTACCAGTCTTATCTTCCAAATTTATTTTCATTCTTGACATCTCATTAATTTCAATTTTGATTGAATTATTTACATCTGGTCTTGGTCTTCATCCTCATTACTTGTCTTAATTCTCGACTCCAACTCCACCTATTGCAAATATTCAATCTTGATCATTGATTCTAGGGTTTTTTGTCATCTTCTCATCCTAGCCACACATTCAAAATTGTAGTTTTTATAAAATGGCAATTTTGTTCTCATTTTGTCCCTCTCTGGCTCTTTCTTTCTCTCATCTCTCTCTCTCTCTCTCTCTCTCTCCATCTCATGCTCATTCTGTCAATTTAGGTTATGATCATTGTCATTTGCAATCATTGTCATTTTAGTCTATTGTCAAGTCATTTCTTTCAATAAAATCCTTCAAAACTTGCTTTGGTCTTGTCATTTGTCATAGTTGCTCATACAAATCTGAGGGCATCTCTATTTACAGCAAGCTAGGAGGTGTAACAAAGGTGAAGCATGGAAGATGAAGACCTAGGGTAACATTGTTCCTTCTGTTTTCATATTATTTCCTTTGTGCTTTGTTATTTCATAGGAATTTTAATGTTATTGTGCCAACCCCTTTAACAAATTTGGAATTTTCCCTTGATTACAGACATTTTATGCTATGATTATGGTGTTTGTTGATGCATTTTATATGATGATGTGATGATCTATTATGCTTTATGATTATGTTTATGATTTTTTATGATCTATATGGATGATAAATGCAATGTGGATGATGTGATGATATAGATATGATTATGTTATGAGTATAGTTAAATATAATGATGTAATACATTTATGGTTTTGGATGTTCTTATTATGATATGCATGAATGATGAATGAAATGGAAATGAACCTATGTTACGAATGTGATATAATATGTAGATGCAATCTTAATGTTGATGTGATGAAATGTTCGTATGATAATACAAAATGTTTGATGAAAAATGTGTAATGTGAATGCAAAATGTGACACTTAATGTGATATGTTATAATATTATTAATGTGATGTAGTATGTATAGGATGCAATGTAAAATGCAATGCAATATGTGATGGGAAGAATCACGATGTAAAATGAAATGTTATATGAAATGTAATGCAAATGGATTATGATGTAAAATACAACATGAAATGGAATGCAATGCTATATGGATGCATTTAGTGTTTTTGTATTTTCTTATGCAAATATCTATGACCTACTATGAAAATGATGTCAATGATGATGATGCTATCTAACATGATTATGCAAGCAAGATGTTTTTGTGTGTCACAAGACTCAGTCAAGATGCAGATGGAAGAAATGCTAGCATGTAAGAGGTGGGAGAGATGGACGTTAGCGAGAAAAAGGAAAGGAAGATGGAGGTGGAAAGTTAGACTGGAAATGATAAGGAAACCAACTTTCATGCTTACATTTTTATATTTATCGTCATTGGGCATAAAAAATGTCACAAATGGACCACAAACACCATGGTATGACATAGACCAAGGTGTGAAAGGTGACCATTTGTTAGAGACAGGAAGTCAAAAGACAAGGAATTCCTTGGCTCATACTAAGGATCCAATTATCCCAGTCTTTTTTCCAAGACAAACCACATACAACAACCAAAGAAAAGAGGCCATGATCCATCATCATCCCTCTAAATTTTTTAATAGGACATCCTTGAGGAGACTAGTAACATGACCCAAAACCAATCAAAAAGATAAGACAACCTAGACCAACAAAGTGTTTGCCAAAGAGATAATGTTTTCCAATAATATCGATAAGATTGTTTGATATGATGGATTAGGTTGAACAAGATAACCAGATTTGATTGATAAGTTTGAAAAAGGTTGAAAAATTCATTTGATTGAACACACCTAGCCTCAGGAAGGACACATCCTGGTTAAGGAAAGATTGATTGACCAAGATGAAAAGATTGATTGACTTGATAAAGATGACAAAGTTGATTGATTGTGCCCGACTTTAGGAAAGACATATCTTGATTAAGGCAAGATTAATTGAAAAGGTTGACAAAGATTGATTGATATGACCAAGCGATGTGATGATACTCAACTTTAGGAAGGACACATCTTGTTTAAGGTAGGGGACACATATGATAAAGTTGACCAAATGACAAATGTTGACAAGGTAACTAACTACAAGAAAGACACATCCTGCTTAATGTGAATGACCAAATTGACAAAGTCTAATCTCAGGAAGGACACATCCTAATAAAAGACAAGAGATAAGACCGAATGAGACAAATGACATAATGCCCCATTCTACTAAGATTGATGATCTGATAGATTGGTTGATGATAAGATGATTGACTGATTGAAGATGAAGGAGGTTGTTGGTTATGTTCATCTATTGATTCATGGTTTGGTTTGAATGATGATTGCTTGTGGACCAAGAACATGACCAAAATTGAAAAACCCTAAAGGACTAACCTAGGTGGCCTTGGGGGCTCTTTTATTGATGGCCTTGTCTATGTTATACATGCATAGACCTCGTAGTTCGGCACAACTTGGCTTTGCCTTATTCGACAAAAGACTAAGTACTGATTTCATTTGGACAACCTAAAAGGACGGACCTATTGTCTCGGGGGCCATTTAAGATGAGCCTTGCCTATGTAGAAAATGCATAGAGACAACATAGTTTGACCACTCTAACAAAGAATGACTTAGACCTAGACTCAAACAATGACTATTTTTGGGATTTTTGATTTTTTCTGATTTTTTTTGGATTTTAATGTTTTATGATTTTTTGGATTTTGATGATTTTTTTTGGATTTTGATGATTTTTTTATTTTTTTGGATTTTGATGTTTTAAAAGGATGATACCATGTGTAGGATCCCAAGAAGACATAAGTCAAGGAATTTCCCCTAGTCAAGTATAGAACCAACTTATTATGTGCGAGGGGAAGCAATGGACGAATGTGAAGTATGATTAGGATACCAAATGTCGGTGGTTCGTAGGCCATGGAAGGATAACATGGTTTATTATAAACAAGTGACATGTGTGAATGGATAGAGGACTAGATAGAGTGATAGTAGATGGAAGAGCATAGAATGACAACACATGGTGCCTATTTACCAGGTTTTCACCATGGTACTTATCCAAAGCGCCACCGAAGTGGTTTTCACTTTTAGATGAATTATTTCTCTTTACTATTTTTAGAAAAAAAATCCATTTTTTTGATTTTTTGGTTGTCACCAAGATGCCTATTTGCTAGGTTTTTCATCAGGGTGACCATTTTTTTTATTTTTTGTATTTTTGAATTTT
>VDFB02099624.1:0-104741 GCA_007258455.2 Sequoia sempervirens | reverse complement strand
AAAATTGCCTTCATCAAAAGGTTCCCCTCCTACCAAGTTGCAACCACAATAATACCATACATCACTGAATGTCCAAGAAATTTATAAGCCATTACCATCTTAAGAGTTTATAGTGTATAAATGTCATGCCCCAAAATTGCAACACAAAAAACCCAAATATTGAAACGCAAATAAATAAATGAAATAAATAACAATCTAAATATTAAAAATATAAATATAAATATCAACAATTTATTACAATTATATTTATTATAATATAATACTATAAATATTAAAATATATATATATATATAAATAAATATATTAACACATTATCAATCTATTTATTTTGCCATCTTTTAATTTATAAAACATAAAATAATTTGGAGACAGATTATTAAGGGAAAACAAGTCTAATTGCAGCGATTATCATAAATTCAAACAACCAGCAATTCATAAATGTTTTGGAAAGAGAAGCAATAAAAGTCTAAGAGCTGCAATTAACTTAGGGAGTGGTTTATGCAGCAGGGACGTGTCCCTTATTAAGGAAAAGACACATGCCTTTTCCCCATCGTGGGGATATAAAAGAAAAAATATATTTTCAAAGGTGATCATCATCGAATGGGAAGGAGATAGAAGAAAAAGGGAGGACAGGAATATGGGAGTATTTTTCTGAGTATAGCAGCGGATAAATTAATATAATATAATCAGATTTGGGAAGAAGAAATATATGTGAAGAAGAAGATGGGTCAATGAGACATATATGAATACAAACGATCAATCGATAATAAGGGGAGTAAGTTAATATAATTATATACAATATATATATATATAGTACAATTATGCAATAATGATGCTTGCAGCAATTATTAATCCTTATTAAATTGAAACTAATCTGTTTATTTCTCTTTAAGCAATATTGTCTGAATATTGAGAGCAGATCGGTTGAAGAAGAACAAACATACCAGTGATCATCTATAGGGAAACATTAAATAAAGGGAAATAGAAATAAATAATAGATTTGCATGTACACAGCAGTCTGATTTCCTGAATCGGTGGTATGAAATATGATTTACAATAATAAGTTGTAGCACCATTGAATATATGTGATTTTGATTGTTTGATGAGAAGATCAAGGTGCAAATGATGCATTGCTGTTATGGCTGTTTCCTTATATCAGAAAATATGGTTAATCTTTGTTTGTCATATGCCTTGAATGTTTAAGCCATGACAAAAGGGATGGAGATTACAAGAGGGGAACGGTGATGAGGCACTCTCCTAGGTACGCCACCTCAGATGGGGACCTAATGAGCCCCAAGAGACCAAGGGGGTACAGAGGGTACTGCCTTTGGGCTTAGAAGAGATGGCATTTTCAGGGCACCCATTGGAATCTCACTCCTCCATCATGGATGATCAGCACAGGGGGTCAGGTCATAGGGAGAAGGAAATGATCGGCAAGATGAGGGGATAACAGAAAAGACACCTCCTAGATAGATCACCTCATATGAATGCCATGCGCCACATGAGACCAAGGGAGATGGTATATCCCCTTGGGTCTAGGGAAAAAGGGTCCAAGGCACCCCCATCAAGTCCCAGTCTCCCATTCCCTCCTATGATTGAACCCTCCAAGGATGTTAGAGTACTTTGTGATTGAATTAATGTTTGGCCATGAGTTTATTAATATCTAATTATGGAAATCTGCTAATTATTATTATTGTGATAAATGATTCTAATCTGCTAATCAGTTTGATTATGGTAAATGGTTCTAACTTGTGTGCAAGACTTCAATCAAAGGAAAGGTATTATCTAACCCTATTGTTATTTAAATTGAGGAAAATTAGGGAAAATTTGGGGCATTCCCAATTAGGGAACATTACAATAAAATTCCAATAAAGAACAAGCTCCACAAAAATCAACTTGTGAATTGAATGTCTTTTCTCAATATTTTTGCCCAATGTAAATGACCATTAATAAATAAGAACTTCTATTAAAGAAAGATAAGCCAAACAAAAAAATAAGTGGCTTGTGATGTAATAATAATTGATGCAATGGAGGAAAAGATTAAACTAAGGGTAAACGAGGACACATCCCCAGCCCCATGCCCTACATCCTTGGTACAAGGGAATGGGGAGGAAACGCCCCCTCATTATCCCCAAACTAAAGCCCCAACATGAGGACATCCGAGGACACCCTATCATCCTTAGGATGGCTCAAGGGCATCCAAGAATCCTTCAACCATCTAAGGGATGTTAGGGCATCCTTGATGTTAGAAAAAGTAATTCAATTTTTTTAAATTAAATTAAAATAAATGAAAGATCCTTCCTTAAACATGAACCTAAAAAGGGGCCTACCAAGGGCCCCAATATAAAAAGCTTTGAAACCACCCAACAATGCTCTTTTGCACTCACCAAATGCAAATAAGAGGAAGAGGAAGAACACCAACACTAATTCCTTGACATACGTTCCCAATTCCCATTGATAATTCATCTTCCCACTTTCAAGTTTATACTCCAAAGCAAATCATTCATGAATTCATTTTTTTTCTTTTTTCAAATTTTCTATAAACACTATATACTAAATAATGCTGAATGGGACTGCAACTTCTATGTGTCCCTTGCATTTGTGCCTCATTCATCTAAAGTAAGAAAAATAGAAGGAAAATCCTTGTACAGATCTAGAAATTGAGTCTTGAGTCCTTAAAAATAGTAAAAAAGCAAGTTTTATTATGCTTTTGCAGCACCAATGTCAACTCCTTAACCCTAAGTGGCTTTGCTCTTAACCCGAGGTCTATATCCATAATTGATTTTATGACTGAAATTGAAAACATGGTCAAATCATTTCTTGATGATGCTACCAAAGAGATTTGACAAGATTGTGTGGTCACCTTAGGGAACAGATGATCTTGAAGCCTTTAAAAGATTAACAAAAAAGGACATCATCATTACCCAAGATGACAAAGGTAGTGGCAAGGTGATCTTGAACAAATGTGATTATGTTTCCAAAATGTTAGACCAATTATACAATAGTAGAAGTTACACTTCTTTGGACCATAACCCCATGTTCAAATTTATGACAAAAATTATCCATCGATCTTCCCTTGATGACAACATTAAAAATGTCTCATTCCCAATAATGCCATTCCCAAAATCTATGGTGCTCCCAAAATCCATAAAGATGGCATTCTATTGAGGCCAATTGTTGACACAACTCTCCAACTTTTAAATTAACAATCTTCCTCACCAAGAAAACCACTCCTCTTATAGGTGTAGAGGAGGGGGACTGGCTGTTCCGAGACTCTAGGTCATGGGAGAGTCCTAAGCAATAGGATGCCCTGATCTACCTCAAGTTTGCTAGGCGACTCGGAAAGGTTAGGATACTAAGGCTGCAAAGGAAAAGTAATCCCGTTGCTGCTATCCTTCTGCTAACCCGAATGTTTTAGGAGGTCAAACGAGTTGGTTTCCAGAGTTCAGTTTATTGCCCAAATAGCTCACTGCCTGAGGATGTCAATGCAAGATACGAACTCCAGCGCAGCGCACTGGCATTCATACGGACAGGGAGTCTAAGAAATAGACCAAAAACACTGGAAATGCAACTAACAGACTGACAACTAAAGTTTTACGCTATGACAGAATATGGAAAAAGTACAGAAACGAAGTACAACAAGAAGAATACTTTAACTAGATTATGCTCAAATTGACGAAGAAGGTGAGAAAGTGATACCAAACTCCTTGCGACTTGATTCTTCAAATAGCTCCAACCGAGAAGCACTTACACACACAAGATCAAGGAAAATATTGGGGTTGTTTTAAGAGGACTGCCTCAGTCAGTCCCTTGCTTTGGTGCTTCCACCTCCACGGATAGCCAGATAGCAACAATGTAGAGAAAATAGTGAAAGAAGCAGAAAAGAAGTAGTTCTAAGAGAAAGCACCAACACAAGTATGCTACGTAAATACACAAAACGATGCAAATGACAAGTGACAATGGGAGGTATCACCTTTGCAACTACATGCTCTCAAGTCAAGTAGGGGAAGAAGCGAGCTTGCAAGCTCTCCAACAACAATGCTATCGCAATAAACAGAGTATGGGAGCCAAAAATCCAGCAGCTTGCAGCTACAATGGAGTGGAATTGAAGCTTGAAGCGTGAGAGTGGAGCTAAAAGTGAGTGTGAGAGGCCAAGAAGTGTGTAGAAGATCGAAGAAGATGTTAGAGGATCGATAGAATGGAGAGTTATGCGATTTGAATGGAAAGGAGGAAAAAGAGTCGTTCTCCATCGGTCAAGGAAACAGGAGGTATTACGGTTCGCACCCAACAGAGAAACGTAACGCCTCTACGGATTCCAGAGGCAGGAATCCTGTCAGGTCATAAGCGCAACACGCGGACATCCGTGCAGCACACGCACGTCCCTGACAAAGTTCCTCCACCGACATACAAACAAACTGCCAAGTGGATGCGAGAAGGGCGGCGGATGTGGAATCGCATCATCGGATTTGATTTTCTAAGGTAGGGGTGATGTAAATGGGGAATTTGCCTAGGGGTGCAAATTCGCTCCATTACATTTTCCCCCCACTTTAGCAAGCATACATGTCAGTGAATGCAAGGTAAAGTAGAGTAGAAAGAAGTTGAAGAGAATATACATGAACCGTCGAGGAAGCAGACCGCAATCTAACATACTTGGGAGCAAGAGATAGAGAGAGAGAGATGGCTCCACAGGTACTTGGTGTTGCAAAAGGTGAACAAAGGTTCTGCAAATGTTTGGTCCTATAAAATTGGTTCCACGAGTGCTCGGTCCCGTAGAAGATGAACAAAGGTTCTACAGGTGCTCGGTCCTGCAAAATGAAAGCGCTTCACAGGTGCTCGGTCCTGCAAAGGGGGTGTCGCAGTTTCTCGATCCTACGAGGCTTGATGTGAAGGGACTCCCCAGGTGCTCGATCTTGAAGAGTTGGAAGCGAGAGGCCCTTACAGTGCTCGGTCCTACAAGGCAAGCTCGACGAGGTACTCGGTCCTCCAAGATTGATTGTAGAAGCGGCTTTACAGGTGCTCGGTTCTGCAAAGCAACATGTTAAGTTGCAGGCAAAACATGTTAGGTAGGCAAAAGTCATGCAAACAAACATATCACAGAACAAGCAATTGGAGGAGAAGCTTTCAAAGGGGTCCCTCGAGAACCCTTCAAGATAACAAGGGGCCCACGCAAAGGGACACTTCGTTTGAAAAGCGCTATAATTTTCGTAAATGATTGTCATCAAGGAATCCTTTTGAAAGATCTCTTTTGTCAAGGAATCCAACGGAAAGAATGCTCCCTCTCAAGGGCAAGTTTTCAAACTTCTTCATTAGAAAAAGTACTCCCTTCTCGAAGGCAAGTTTTCAAATTCTTTCTCTATAGATCCTTTTTCGAAAGAAAAATTTCGCTAGGGGTCCTTGTTAAAGTATACAATTTTTGAAAAATGAAAGATTTTTAGTAAGGGATTTGTTGGCCACCAAATACACCTCATTGAAAATCGAAGAAGTGTGATAGCCCCCCCTTAGGATGATGAGTGCTAAACATATAGGAATGTGGCATACACGTCATTGAAAATCGAAGAAGTGTGATAGCCCCCCCTTAGGATGGTGCGTGCTAAACATATAGGCATGTGGCATCCTAAGGAGAGAGAAGAAGGAAAGTGATGTTGTGGTCCGCGATACATTGCGAGATGTAAACGTGGAAATGTTGTCGCACACACGAGGGACAACACATAGGCACCACAACATCACAAAGCAAGCAGCAAGAGGGTCAAGCAAAGAAAAGAATTAAAAGACGAAGAAATCAAGAGATAGGGGGGTCTAGGAGTTCAAGGTCAGATCAGTTCATCGTATATATAAATAGGTAACACTCGGTGCATGAACAAAAGATCATCAATCCCCAAACTTCCAGATCTAAAGAAGAGCACATGAAGACAAAATGAAAATAAAAAATTGGGTCAAAATGGAAGGAAGGCCTAAATGCCTCCAACACTTTGCATTGTCCCTAATTGTCGAAAATCAAGGTTACAACATATAGAAGAATGATGAAACATATAGAGGAAGTTCACGACACAATTTCACTCCTGTATCCAAGCACCTACAAGGGTGACAAGGGTCCTCCAGAAACACATAAAAACAAGCACAGGGGAAACACAACACACAAACAAAAAGCTAATCTACAGATAAAGAGGAGGTGCCCCCCTAGTCCTCATCAACCAAAGGGTCGTTGTTCTCCCAATCTAGATCATTGTATGGGGAGGGTAGACGAACCTGCAAAGGCGGGATAGCAAGAGGAGCACCCTCCAACTCTCCTACAACAAGTGCCAAGGAAAAAGGCCTCTCAAGGTCTCCTTTACTCAACTCCTATGAGGTGAAGGTCATCGATCTCGCAAAGATCACTGACAAAGTCGGGACGTCATCCACTGAATTGAACATGCACTTTACAGGAGTGCCATGTATCAATCAAGCAGGCGAAGAAGGAAGCGCTTGAGATCCACCGTCAAACTCATCCAAAGGGACAGTGAAAAATTTGAGGGACGTTGGGGCTACCTCTGTCACAAGGATGGTGCAAGCCAAAGTAGAACACTCTCCCGAAGAAGGTGATCCCTTCTTCTGACCTCCATTTGAAGCAAGGTTGTCCTCCAACTTGCTCTTCAACAGAGGATGTGGGATCCCCACAAAAGAAGCGGAAGGCAAGGCGAAAGAGGACAGAACTGCAACAGACACCACCGTGGTGTTCGGCATGTCCATGGGCTGGGAGAAAGGAGGGATGTCCAGAAGGGACATCATAAGAGGGGGCTCTACCGAGGGAGAGATGAACACTTGCACGCTTTTGGGGTGAGGGTCATCAACATTCGTCAGAGGAGCAGGAATAAGAACCAAGGCGACAAGAATTGAAGTAGAGAAAGCAGAAGAGGATACAGCAAGAGATACAAAAATAGGGACTGCAAGCTCCCCTCCCGCCTTCTACAAGGTGGCTTGTTCAACAGCCAAAGCCTTTCTCCGACGCTTACGCTAACACGCAAGCCGGTTTCGTCAGCTCCAGGAACTGGATGTCACAACCTGAGAAGGGACGGGAGGCTCCTACTTTTCCATAGGAGTGTCCTCCACAACCATGATTGGTGGAAGGGCAACCTCCTAAGCAGGAGCAAGAAGCGAAGGAGCGGAAACACTAACAGGTGGAGAAGTAGACTCGGGCGCCTCAGTGATAGGCCTCTTCCCATTCGCTGTCGGAGGGACAAGAGCAGTAGGAGGCCGCGAAGGATGAAACATTGAGGCAACTCCATGAGAACCCTTCCCCTTGCCATAAACAACGGGCCTCAGCATCGTGGGCAAGACAGGAAGCTCAAACACTTGACGCTTGGCTTTTCGCCAAGTGGGACCCATCAGGCTCCCCATGTGAGGCAAGGGAGTAGAAACCGAAGGCGCTACAGCAGGGCAAGAAGTGACAGCAGATGAAGCAGAAGAAGAGGAAGGCTCCTAGGTGCGAGCAGGATTCCCCTTCCCCTTTTGTTGAGAGGAAGAGGCAGCTTGCTATTGCGTGATCATAGAACCTTTGACTGAAATGGCATAAGGGGAAACAGGGTAGGTCACTTTCAGCACTATGCCCCCAGTCTTATATTTGACATAGGTGCGGTATAGCAAGTCCGTTCTTGGAGGAAGCGGACCGACCGGGGCAAGCCAAAAGTGATCTAATGAGTAGCCCCCACGCGACACCAACAACTTGTACCCAGTGTCGTGCACAACATGCACAGAGCCCTCATGAGAAAACTTCAAACGCTTGTGAATTACCGAAGGGACTGCATTCGTGGAAACTAGCCATGGGATGCCTAGTTTCACTCTAAAGTCTGAACAAGTTCGACTTCGGGATGATATCAAAAAGAGCATTTATAGTCCTAGGTCCCACCAAGACTGAGAGAGGGATGGAACCAATGGGAGGGACCGAGAGTCCATCGTGTGTACGTATGGTGCTCTTTGATTCATCATACCCATCCTTATGCAAGAAGTTTATCAATAGTCTCTTCTGTTATAATATTCACACAGCAAATGGGATCAACTAGAACACCAGTTACGATGTTCCCATTAAGACGAGGAGGAATGTATAGAGGAGAGGGTTCTTTGTTCATGGGCAGGTCTTCCGATGTGAAAGTTATGTCTAGTGATCCATTCGCAAGCTGGACGAAAGGGAGATGCATAAAAGAGACCATGTTTACGTACTTCGAGAGGACTTCCTCAGGACACTCCAAAGGTTCGGAAATCAGACAGTGACCTATCTAGATTTCGCTTCCCAATGCCTAGAGATCCTTCTAACTATGCTACTAGGGTTCATAGATTGGGTTGCAAGGCTACATGCCCTGCAATGCACAAACCTACAACGCACCTAGAATACGAGAGAAGGTTCCTTCAACACCACAAAACAAAATCAAAATAGTTCACGTCGGATTCACAAAAATGTACAGGGGGACCAGCTGCTCCAAGACTCCAAGTCACAGGAGAGTCATAAGCAACAGGCTGCCCTGATCTACCTCAAGTTTGTTAGGCGATTCGAAAAGGTTAGGATAGTAAGGCTGAAAAGGAAAAGCAATCTGATTGCTGCTATCCTTTTGCTAACCTGAATGTTTCAGGAGGTCAAACAAGCTAGTTTCCAGAGTTCGGTCTACTACCCAAACAGCTCACTGCCTGAGGACGTCAGCGTAGGATACAAACTCCAGCGCGGCGCGCTGGCATCCGTATGGACAAGGAGTCTAAGAAAGAGACAAAAACACTAGAAATGCAACTAATAGACTGACAACTAAAGTTTTACGCTATGACAAAATATGGAAAGAGTACAAAAACGAAGTACAACAAGAAGAATACTTTAACTAGATTATGCTTGAATTGACAAAGAAGGTGAGAAAGTGATACCAAACTCCTTACGACTTGATTATTCGAATAGCTCCAACCGAGAAGCGCCTACACACACAAGACCAAGGAAAATGTTGGGGTTGTTTTTAGAGGACTGCCTCAGTCAGTCCCCCACTTTGGTGTTTCCACCTCCACGGGCAGCCAGATAGCAACAATGTAGAGAAAATAGTGAAAGAAGCAGAAAGGAAGTAGTGCTAAAAGAAAGCAACAACACAAGTATGCTACGTAAATACACAAAATGATGCAAATGACAAGTGACAATGGGAGATATCACCTTCGCAACTACATTCTCTCAAGGCAAGTAGAGGAAGGAGCGAGCTTGCAAGCTCTCCAACAACAACGTTGTCGCAACAGAGTGTGGGAGCCAAAAATCCAACAACTTACAGCTACGATGGAGTGGAGTTGAAGCTTGAAGCGTGAGAGTGGAGCTAAAAGTGAGTGTGAGAAGCCAAGAAGTGTGTATAAGATCGAAGATGTTAGAGGATCAATAGAATGGAGAGTTATGAGATTTGAATGGAAAGGAGGCAAAAGGGTTGTTCTACGTCGGTGGGAGCAGGAGACGTTACAGTTTGCACCCAATGGAGAAACATAACACCTCTACGAATTCCAGAGACAGGAATCATGTCAGGATGGAAGCGCAGCACATGGATGTCCACGCGGCATGCGTGCGTCCCTAACAAAATCCCCCCATCGACACACAAACGGGCTGCCAAGTGGATGTGAGAAGGGCGGCGGATGTGGAATTGTAGCATTGGATTTGATTTTCTAAGGTAGGGGTGATGTAAATGGGGAATTTGCCTAGGGGTGCAAATTCACTCCATTACAATAGGTAAGACAAGCTCCTTCGTCAAAGACTCCTCACACTTTGTTGAATTCATAAAAGATAAAAATGTAAGCAATGATGATATCCTTCTCAACTTTGACATTGTTTCCCTCATCGCCAAAGTCCCTATCAATTGAAATTGCTAGGCACAAGCTTAAAGTCAAGATGACTTCCGTGGTGGAATTTTTCTAAAGCCTGTTTTATTCACTTTCTAAGAAGCCATCTATGAACAATCTAATGGTGTTTCCTTGCAATCTCTTCTTTCTCCTATAATTGGCAACCTCTTCATAAAGCATTTTGAAGAAACAGCCCTCAACTCCTTCCCACTTAAGCTAAGATGGTGAAAATACCATATAGATAATACTAACAATTGTTGACAACATGATCTAGAAAAACTAGAAGAATTTCAATCCCACTTAAATAGAACAACTAAAAGCATTAAAATCACCTAAAAACTTGAACATTAAAATAAAGTCCTCTTCCTTGGCATTCTTCTCATCCAAAAACCAAATGGTTCCCTAGCTCGTCAAATTTATAGAAAAGTCACACACATGGACCTTTACCTACATGTATCTTCACACCACCACCTAACCTAAAAGGCAAGCATCTTCAAAACTCTTTCTTCCAAAGCTTTTCAAATTTGTGATGAATACTTGATCAAGGAATTATACATCTAACTAGAGTTTTTACACTAAATGGGTACAAGTCTAAACACATTTCTAGAGCACTTAAGCAAGCCAAAAATCATAGTACCTCTTCCAAAAGTATCAATTGCTCTTAGGATATCCTAGTTGCTACACTCCCTTATGTGGAAGGCTTCTCCAACAAAATTTTCAAAATCCTTCAAGAAAAAAAGTCTAATATGTTCCTTCAAACCTCTAACCATTGTAAGAAATCTCATCCCTTCCACCAAAGATCCTTGTGAATTCCTAAGCATTAGAGTTTAAGTGATCGATTCCTACTACGGAAACCCTTACATTGGTGAGACCAATCACTCCATGAGCACAAGGATTACAAAAAATAGCATTGACATTAAACATGAGCACACTAGAAAATTTCCCCTTGCCAAACACTCTTCCTACATAAAACACCACATATGTTTAGAGACCAACCAAGTCCTTGCCAAAGAAGAAAACTTTTTTAGGAGAAAATTAAAGGTGGCAATAAAAACCAACAAACACCTACACAACCTTATTGAAGGAAGCAAGGTATGCAAATATGCTTCCTAAACTAATCTTAGAGGAGAGTAATGTGCAAATTTTAGATCTTTACAATTAGAGAAAGAAGAAAGACACATAATACAACAACAAAATTATACCACAACATAGGTCTAGATGGGGAAAACCCTTTCTCGAGAAAATCCCCACACTACAAAGCAACCCAACATATTATTTGATAATCTAAACACAATTAAAATACACTTCAAAGCAAGCCTTTACAAGAGTATCAACAACCAAAGATCGAGTAATTCTAGCAACATAAGAATATCTACAACTCACTATCAATACCTCCATCTCAAGCACACTATAAATAGGAGAAGTAATACATGAAACCATCACATGTCAACCACAAAACCATAAGCTAAAACCAACCAAAAATTTTGCATCCAAATATCTAGATAGAAAACCAACACCCAAAAATAACATATTTCTTCCACCTGTCATAAGCACATCATAATCCACTCACCAACTCTTTTCTATGTCCTAGATGTTTTTTCGTTTTCAATGTGGAAGGCCCAACTTCCAGAGGCCATAATTTTTTATCTTCCGTTGGAGCCCAATGTCTTTCTAAATTGTCAAGCTTGAAAGATATACACAAGAAGCAATACCAAACAACCTAAAACTTTAATTTTGCCCAAACATGAAGTATATATCCCAAAAATTGAGTTTTTCTATTTTATAGTCCGAAAATTGCATCATTTATATACTTAACATTAGAGCAAGACTAAGACACCTTTCATAACATCGTAACTAAGATGGTTGTGGGAGTTTGAGTTTCACTTGACATACTATATTAACCTCTCTAAAACTTAGCTCTTTGAACCCACCTTGCCCCATCCCCAACCCCCTTATACTAACCCCCAACCCCCTTATATGACACCACACTATCTAGTGCATGTCTTTCCTTCCTCTACATCCCTCTCTTTCTCGGTATCATCCCCCTACTTTCCTATCTTTGTGACTTTATCCCTTTCCCCTCTTACATCTTGTCCTCTTTCACTTGTACTTTGTTTCTTCTTCATCTCTCCCTTCTTGTCTTTCTCTATCTTTTTTCCTCTTTTTGCAAGTTTATTTCTCTCTTTGTTCAACTTTTGGCTTCTTTTTCACTATTATTCTTACTTCATTGTTTTTATCCATATTATTTGCACCAATTGTTGCGATTTTCTATGTTGGTACCTTGATTTACATGATTGTCATGCCCCCGGAATTGTAACACTGAGATATAAAGCATTGAAATATAAATGAGTAAATACAACGAATAACAGAATAAATATTAAAAATATATATTAACAATTTAATATTACTATGATTATTGTAATATAATATAATATAAAATAATTAAAGAAAATATGCAGCAATTATTTTATGAAGACATTGGTTCTGTTTAAGAACACCATCATAATATTTCAGATTGGCAGCAATTAAAACAAAACAATAACAAAAAAACAAAAGCAGCGATTGGTCTTACAATGAGACGAAAGAGTGCTGATGTGTGAATAAAAACAAATTGAGGAAAAGTACATTAACAAATGAAGGCAGCGAATAGTATTTATGGAAAGAGGCAACGATTGGGGAAGATTATTAAAAGGGAAAGCAGCGAGTATCTTAGGAAGGGCAGCGATCATGTGAAAGAACAAGGATTAATTAAATGAATTAGAATTACTTTACAAAGGCAGCAGTAAATGATTTAATTAATTAAAACACACCAGCGATTAAGGAAAAGGTGCATCCTTGTGAAGGGTGCAAAGGGATGTGTCACTTGCTAATAAATAGATGTAACCCTCCCCACCACGGGGGCTATAAAAGGAGAAACCAATGAGTAGGGAGAGGAGGAAAGAATAGAATTCAAAATAAATAATAATCTGCACTCTGAAAAGATAATAGAATGAGATATAGTCAGACTTAAACACAGATATATGAAGAGCAAATAAGGAGTACAAAACACACATCAGCAGATTTAGGGGATATATTTCTGAGCATTAAAACTGATTTATTATTGAAGATTATATGAGCAGATTAGGATCACGAGTGGAATATCTTTTAGGGGGATTGAAGCAGATATGAAGAAGAAGTATACGGGAGTAAGAAGGCAGGCCAATGATTAATCAATAACAAGGGAAGTAAGTTAATTACATATGCACATATATATATAATTACATAAGTCCATATCAATTAGAAATGATCATATATTTATATTTATATGAAATGTATATAGGTATAGTATACGATTATGCAATAATGATGCCTGCAGCGACTATTGAGCCTTATAAGTCGTTATGTTCCTTAATATGAATATGAATAGTAGATTCTATGCATTTAATTTACACTAACGATATCTTCTTAGTGTTAAGGGCAGATCGATCTGAAAAGTAAGAAAAGACTAGGCAGCAAGCAGAGAGATTCTGTCAGTAATCTGTCAGTATCAATTAAATTATGTTTTCAGAAATATAGAATCAGTATATCAATTAGTTTAAGCTTGTTTCAGAATTATAAATGAATACATATATTGATTAGTTTAAGCTTATTCTCAGAATTATAAATTAATATATATTGTGACTGAATATTAATGAAGAATTATAGTATATTATTTAGGATAATTCATGTATGATACCTTTGATGGCATATTCATACCTCACTGTATAATACTAATGTGATTATTGCAAATATGGATTCAATTAATTTATAAGGGGCCCAATCATGAGGATATGACAGTGGGTAGAACGATGTGGTTATTAGACTCCTTAAGGCACCACCCCATATGAATGGCATGCGCCACATGAGTTCAAGGAGGCTCAGACACCCCTTCAAACTCCCCCTCTTCCATGATCCCTCATGGTTGAGCATCTTCGAGGGTCAATTAAGGAGTCCAATTATGTGGACATGAAAGTGGGTGGAACAATGTGGTTATTAGACTCCTTAAGGCACCACCCCATATGAATGGCATGCGCCACATGGGGTCACCTCATATGAATGGCATGTGCAACATGAGTTCAAGGAGGCTAAGACACCCCTTGAAACTCCCCCTCTTCCATGACCAACCACCCCCCGCCCCCCCACCACAATGATTGAGCATCCTTAGGGTGGAGTAGCAATCAGTTTAATGAAATTATTAATGCTAAAGTATGATATCTTATGTGTTAAGTGATACTGATTATGATAATTGGTTTCTAACTGGTCTGCAGGGATTAAATCGAGCCAAGGTACTCTCTAAATCCACTATTTGCCTGGAAATTGATAATTTGGGGTAAGAATAACATTATCCCAATTAAGGGACATTACAATGATCAATTTTATTACTAGTTTTTGACTTATTATAACTTTATTATTAATAATTTTATCATATTAACCTTACATTAAGATTAATATTTCTTTGACTTTATAGCCTATAACTATCTCTATTAATATTATTATCATTATTAGCTAAGTATGATGTTTACCATCTTGTTGTAGTATTTTTATATCATTGTTATATTTTTAATCCAATATCATTCTTTTAATCTCATTACATTTATTAATTTATCACTATCTCTTTAATATTTGTTGTCTTCACTTTTACTTTATTCTTTATAAAGTATATTATCATTATTATAATACTATTAGCCTCTTCTAATACTACACTTTGAATTTAGTTGCCATTTTCTCTCTATTTTTTGGCTATCTTCTTTAGTTGTGTATCTTGTCATGTCCTATCTTTTGAACCTAAGTAGCTTCGCGTTCGGGGTTCGTTGGGTTGGTTTTCGCAAAATTTTTGGGGTGGGTTCTGGGGGTTGTTAGTACCAAAATATGTAAAAAATATATATATATATATATATATATATATGCAGCCTAGAAGCATGAATTAGGATTAGAATATCACATAACTAATAACATCATATAAACAACAAAACCACCATAAACTTGAATGTCATTTAAAACATGCATGATAAATATTCATTGTTCAAACTTCAAGTTCAATATTACAACACTTTTAAAGTTTTAATCATCATATGGATTCTCTAGATCATCCATATCAATGTCAACATTGACATTAGATGAAGTAGGAAGACTAGATGAATCACAAGTAGTGCCAATGGCACCATCACTAGCACTACTATTGTGCCCATGCTCCTGTTGGATATCCTCATCCTCATATGCAATATGTTGGGAACTGCAAGCATCCAAGTCAGTATCCTCTGGCACTATATCCCACAACTTCGTCTCCCCTTCCTTGTAGTTAGGTTGTTTGTGTGAAAGGAGACGCAAGTTGGAATGCACATATACTAAGTTCTCCGCTTTTTTTGACAGCAATTTATTGCGCTTTACTGAGTGGATGAAAGAATATGTGCTCCAATTCCTCTCAGATGCGGATGAACTAGCAACCTATGAAGACAAAGTAAACAATTAAAAATTTATAAATGGAATTATGAAACTTTTAAAACTAAAATATGAAAATTTATTAAACTTACTTGTGATAAAATTTTGATTGCAAGGGGCTGCAAATTTTGGAAGTATTGTCCATGGAAGTACCACCAAGAATGAGCATCCTTTAAGAACCTATCACGGGAGGCATCAACATCTAGATGATTTGAGTGCACAAAATCAGTGAACTCATCCGTGACTACACTCCGCAAATCTCGATCAGGGAAGAGTCTCACAAATGCTGCCTTGTACCCTTCAACCACTTCTAAATCTCTATATGGAGGAAGCCTTCCTGGTTGTGAAAGAACCTGAGAGCTGTAGTATTTTGGAGTCAATGCAAAGGCAAGAAGGTGTAATGGAGTTGTCATTTTGTTCCATCTTTCTTCAACAATTGTATGCACTTGTTTGAAGAAAGTCTCTTCAGGGTCTTGCTCTCTTGCATTTATGGTGCACTTGATCTTCTCAAGCATTGAGTCTATACCATCATATATTTGTCCAATGCATGGCTTGTCCATGTCAGTATAGCGAATCATACTCAAAATGGGCTCGGTGAAGCTAAGGAGATACTCCACACGATCCCACCATGAGTCATCTAATATCATGCTCTTAATTCTTGTTGCTCTTTCAGTGCTGCTTTGCCTCCATATAGACCAATTGGTGCTAATTACCATGCTAGAAAGTGCTTGCCTAACTTTCACAAGTCGTCTCAAGACGATTGTATTAGAGGCAAAGCGGGTTTCTGCAACCTATTGCAAATTAAAAAAAATAATTAATATTTAAAAATAAACTTTAAAGAAGAATTTAAATTAGATTGAACAATCAAATTATGAAAATCAGAAAATGACAAATGTAAATATTACTTCTCTTACCTTCAATAGCTCCAATTTTGAAAATGTTCTAAAGATCCCTTGAGACAAGTGGTGGTTGGTGACGAACATCTGAATGTCCTCAGCCTCAGTATACAATTGTTTGATCCATTCAATTTTATTCCCAATCTTTTGCAGCATAAGATTGAGTGAATGGACCGCACAAGGTGTCCAAAAGATATGTGAATATCTTTCCTCAACCAACAACCTTGTAGCTCTACAATTCTTCGCGTTGTCCGTTACAACTTGAACAACGTTGCGGGCTCCCACTTGCTCAATGGCTGCAATAAGAATATTAGCAATAAATTGCCCATCTTTTACTTGCCCCTCACAATCCACGGCTTTCAAAAACATTGCCCCTTTAGGGGACACCGCTATGACATTGATCAAAGGCCGATTTTTTGAGTCCTTCCAACCATCTGAAACAATGGACACACCTGTCTCAACCCATGAATCTCTTATAGGCTTCAATGCATCTTCAACCAACTCAACCTCCTTTTCCAATAAAGTGCTACGCACCTTCTCATAACCCGGGCCCTTGTACCCTTTTGGAGCTTCATTAACCGTTCTCAACATCTCTTTCCAATATGGAGAACGAACAACATTAAAAGATAGTCCATTGGCATATATGCATCTTGCTACACATTGGTCGGCAAGGGCTCTACTCTCATTTTGAAATGCAACTTCCAAAGGTCCCTTTGCTCTCTTGTTTGCAAAAGGTTGTGCACTTTGAGCTTGAAGATTTGGAATGGCCATAAATGGGTGGTCTTCTACCACAATATTGGGATTGGGATTAGATGGGGGCTGCATTCCCTTTGATTTTTTTTTTAACAAAGGGTGATTTCCTTTTTGGGCTTCCCGTTGATCTGCTGCTTCTTGCTCCATAATGTATTTTGCAATTGTCTCAAGTTGAATAGGGGCATCTTTCTGTCCAGGGCAAGGTGAGATGCCTTTTCCACTTATGCCACACAAATGTGCTTTCACCCTATGGTATGAACTAGAATATTGAACTTCACACCCACTGCATTTCCAAACATAACCACCACCACCTGGAATCTGTCTTATCATTTCAACATACTGCCATAGAGGAGAATTTGCACTTGTTTTGAACTTTCGGTTTGGTTTAGCTATGGAGCCGGAGGTAGAACCCATTGACATTGTGATTCCTATGGCAATTTGTTTTGCAAACAACACATTCAAAATTTGAATGAAAACAAAATATAATTATTTTTTAAAAATTAAAACCTAGCTCTTTTGAATCTTGCACAATGTATACATTCATAGAAGAACAGAAAAAAAAAAAAGAAGCAAAACAAAGTTCTTGTTTGTAAAACAAAAAAAAAGAATGAAAAAATGAGAAAAAAATAAGAAAAACTTACCTTTTTGCAAAAATAATCTTCAACAATCTTTGTAGCAGCCAATGAACACTTGCAAATTTGTAGGAATGGCAATGCAATCATTTGTAGAAGCTTCAATAATCAATATTCAACTCCTTTTGTCAATCCGACAAGTTAAAATAAGAACTCAGCCTCTTGAAATGAAAATGCTTGTTTGCAAAACAAATGAATGAAAATGAGGTGGTTTAGATGTTTAATATGTTTTAGAGGTGACTTTTAGGGTTCCCATGGGCGTGGGTCGAAGTCAAAGTGAAGGAAACAATAAAAAAATACAGAAAAAAACGCCTTTTTGCCGCCCAGACGCGTGGGTTCTGCCCGGGTTCGCTTTGGGTTCGCCCGGGTTCTGCTCGGGTTCGCCCAGGTTCTTCACCGGCGAACCAAGGCCCAAATGGAAGGACCCTGGTCAAACCCACAGAGGGACCGAACCAGGACCCGGACCCAGTGCAAACCCGAACCAGGACCGAGCCCAAAACCAGGCGATCCGGCTACACAGTTTTGAACTTCCTGCTTTCCGCTCTCTTCCCCCCTACCCCTCTCCAAGTATTTAGTGAGATTAGTTTGCATTCCATTTCATCTCTCATCCTCAACTTGATGATGGACCACGAAGTGTGATCCAAAACATTCATGCAAAAAACTTAAATGGTTAATTCCAAAAGCACTCTAAATCATGTTGAGGAATTAAAAAAATCAGCAATGTAAGTGAGGGAGGAATTAAATGATAGTGTTTGTATTGCAAAAAGGATGTTCTATCAATGTAGACTATAGTCTTGCAAAAAGGATATTCTATCCATGTAGACTATGGTCATTAATCAATGTTTCTCTAAGGTTTGAGGATAGGGTCTAATACTTACTTTTGTGATCTGTCAAAACTTTGGTCCCTCCGTCCCTTGTCTCATGTTTTTAATAAGTTATTGAATAGTCAACACTTTGAATTCTATTCAAAATTGAATGGTTTGCTACTAGCAACCTTAGCTGCTGTGCTCCTCAAATTCTATCACGCCATTGATTTTCAATTGTATTCTATGAAGGGTGTGTGTGCCAAGATTAAAATATAGAATCAACATGAGAAAATAAAGCACAACAGCTGACTAATATGTATGCCATTCTTTTACAAGATGTATGATATGGACTCTTGCATGCAAAATTCTTTATTTGTAAAGACATCAAGATGTCCATTTCTACAGATGAGAAGGCATGACCTTCCATCCCTAGGATGGTGTCCCTTGGCCATGCCAAGGATGCCAAGGCATCCCAAATTTCATATAAAGAACAAGTGATGTTAAGCTTTTCAGGAGGCACCCCATACACTTCAAAAAAAACAGGGACACAGAGGGGTGGGGGAGGTGGGACGTCCCATCCCCATTACTTTGTCCCCAAAACATCCCAGATGCCCAGGATATATACCTAGGATCTGGGATACATCCCCAGGAAACACTATAATTAATGCAATCACAAAGCTTTAGGATTGTTTATGCTGATTTAATGTGGAAGACTAAATTCATCGTCAGGTGTAGCACCAAGCTGATGACATTCTGAGAGTTTATTAAGTCCCACGCTCTCACGAAGGTTTCTTTTTATAATCTTGCATACTTTCTGAGAGTTTATTAAATCTCAATAATGGACTTGTCTTAAGGATTTCCGTGATGTTCTTCTTCTTCTCTAGTCCAAATCTCTTCCAAATTAAGATTTATTTTAGAAAATTATACTGCTGAACCACGGGACGCGTTTCCCCCCAAAATATGACCCGCTGAAACGGGACGTCCCGGGGACGGGTACTTTCCCCCGCCGTCCCGCCACCGCCACCAAAGCGCCGCCGGAGACGGGGAGACGGGGAGACGTCTCCAAGTTTCCTTAGGAGACGTCTCCAAGTCTCCAAGTCTCCTTGGGAGACGCCCAGGAGTTTCCTGGGAGACTAGGAGACGCCCAGGAGTTTCTTGGGAGACGCCCAGGAGTTTCCTGGGAGACTAGGAGATGTGTTCCATGAAGGTTTGTCTGGCTTTGATGGTCTTAATTTGGGTTTTATTGTTAATGCAAAATGATGTACACCATGAAGGTTTGTGTGGGTTTGGAGGTCTTAATTTGGGCTTGGCGGAGGGGCTCCTGCCCCTCGACCCCGCTGGCATGCCGCTGACGCCCTCTTGACCCCACTGGGGGTGACTCCCCGGCCCAGACCCCCCCACTGCCTTGACCCCACTAAGGGCGCTAACCCTCAAACCCATTAGGGGCATTGCCCACAAACTCCCATTGAATTCATTTGATTTTCTAGGTACTCTCCACTAGTTACCTTCAATTTTACAAAAACAATTTCATTTGTCAAATTTTATTTAGCAATTAGCATTCAAGATATCTTCGTATTTAGATTTAGTATTTCAAATTTTGCTATGTTATAATTTTACTAATTAGTAATTTGAGTAATTTCCTATAGTTTCATTTGAAATGTAATTCTTATATTGTTATACTGTTATACATCCTTTCAAAACTAGTTTTTCAAGTACTATAAGTATATTTATAACTATATCAGCACCACCACCCCACCACCCCGCCGCCGCCGTCCCCCCGCCGTCTCCCCGCCGTCCCCAAACTTAGGCCCTTTGTCCCCCGTCTCGAACGCGTTTCCCCGCCCCCAGTGTGGAACACTGAAATTATATTTGTTAATAAGAGTTCAGATGTCAATGTCAGATTTTACTTCAGATTTCAAATTTTGGCTGTATATTTTATCAATTATAATCACAGATTTTGCGTCAGGAACACAGCACACAATACTTGTGATATATTTGACAGCTTCTTTTAAAATTTGAAGCAGCATACTGCACATATTCCTTTCAAGCTTCATCAAAATTGACACAAAACATTTTTTCCTTCTGAATTTATACATGAACAAGCTATCTAACTTTTATGGTTTTTCCATCCTTGAATTATTACCACTTTCATCATCTAACCATTAATATCCTTTCATAACCATTATCTAATGGCTCATAACCAATTGCAATACAGTGATATTATCCTAAAACAGGGATTAAAAGGAAGAATAAATCTTCATTAAGCATTTTTAGCTATGTTCATAATTTTGTGAAAAAGTTAAGAGTACCTGCAATTCACACAAGGTGCACAAACTGAAGGGAGATTTACATTCTCGCAGATGCCACAAATGCATGCTTTCCTTGCCATTGCATCCACTAGATGAATCAAATGCATGTATTCATGTCCAAAACCAAACTTATCGTAACCATGTTTCTTTCAAGGATCCCTGGATCTCCTAAACAAAAATAAAGATCACAAAAACAAAAAATTAAATATGGATCCATAAATGGGCTGCAGTTCACATGCATGACTATCAAATCAGGAGAAGAAAATAGAAAGTTACAGTCAGATATTTAATTAAAGTGCACTAATTCACACATAAGTAGTCAGGACAATAATTCTTTAGGTTCATTATCATAAATAAATGTATCTAATTGCAGAAAATATCAAATACAATTAATCCAAAGCAGAAACAAAATAATCGATAAGCAAACCTGATAATTTTTCCCCAAATAGAAACTTCAACAGTATGATAACAGAAAGGAAATGCTGCCATGCATCTGTGAAAAATCTTTTTGAACTCCTGTGGTAAAAATCAAGCCAAAAAACCCCAATCCCCCAAATCAAACAGGAGTTGGGAAAATTTTCAAAAAAATAACCTCAAGAACAAAGAAAACAAAACAAGCAAAAATGTAAACCACCAAATAAACTTAAAATCTATGTTCCACGGCGTTTCGGGGACGGGGACAGGGGGATGGCAGGGGACACGTTTCCGAGATGTTTCCTAGGGGGCAATTTTTAGGGGACGGTAGGGGACAGCAACATACAAAATACATATATATATATATATATGATTTTTTCAAAATTTATTAATATATTATAGAGAGAGAGAGAGGGAAAGAGAGAGATATGTCGATAAATTAATAATTGATAACAACAATATCAATATGTAAATAAATCACGAGAGTAGTATTATAACAGCATAAGAAATGTCATTAAAGCATTATAAAATTTATCACAGCAATATCAAGCATCAATCAAACCATATCAATAAAACCATGGTCTATCAATATCCAAATGTCTCAAACATGTATCCAGAAGTCTCAAAGTTCAAACATGAAAATCAAAATTTAATAAAATCTCTTATCACAATGCTGTTCGTCTTTCTTGCAACTGAAAACTTTAAATTTTTGCAGTTGCCAAAGGTTCGAATCAAGATTGTGAACAAATTAACCTGAGAGAGCCGCGTGCGTGAGAATGAGTTGAGCGCATGCTGTGAGAATGAGCATAAAATAAAAATGTTAATATTATGTTTGCTTTGGACTTTAGGGAAAAATTTTAACATTGGGAGAGATGGTGGGCCCCACGCGATTAAGAAAGGAGGAATAAAAATTAAAAACATCGATTTTTTTATCGTGTTTTAACCCCAGGAACCTCCCAGCCCGTGGGGGACAGCTAGCTGTCCCTGGTACGATGGGGGACGTCTCCAACATCCCCCATCCATACCAGGGACGGGGAGCCATCCCCAAATGGCCGGGGACGTTTCCTGGCATTTCCTACTGATTGGGCTGTTTCGGGGACTGCAGGGGGACGTCCCCTTTGTGTCCCCCCGTCCTGGGGACGGCAGGGGATGCGTCCACGTGTAACCCTGCTTAAAATTCATTTCAAAATTCAAAATATCTTTGCATAAAGAAACAAATTGGGATCTAATACTGGGTATTAAATAATATCATATATGAAAACATCCATAGATAAAACTACAGAACCAATGCCTTAATTTAACAGATAACAACAGAGTTGTTTTAGAATGAAATAAAACACAACAAAAAATGATCTGGCCATGTACAGATTCCCAAAAAAACTCACTGAAACCATGGCAAGTGACTTAACTCAAGATTCTGCAAAAATTGTGTCATGCTGTCAACAATGCCGATGAGACAAAATGGGTAGAGTTTGCATGAAAAATATTACAAAACCCTACCAAAGAAGTTTTTTTAAATGAGACAAACCAAAACCGATCGCCCTACAGCTTCTGCTTCAGTCTATTCACAATAAATAAAAAGTAGATCTAAACTATCGAGGTTTTAGGACCTCCAGATTCTTGAGCTCAAGACAAGAATTTTGCAGCCTTTTAACAAATATATTGGTTGCGATTTTAAATTTATTTTCAGGTGTGAGGCAAGAAATGTTTCAACTCTGTGAAAATTGTTTTTTCCAGCGCAAAAGAACTTTCCAGGTGAAAGCTGCTACAAAATACTAGTATTTATGTTTCAACAAGGGTCCAAACAAGGAAGTGCATAGATTTCCCATTAGATTGAGGAACCTCTACTTTACACTTCTGCTACCGTAATCAACGATACTATTAAACGGTTTTGAAATGGAAAAAGAAAGCATCCAAATTGAGTCTGGTATCTAACCAGTCAATCAGTTTGAGAGATTAATCGTCTTCTAATTGTGTTTGAAAAGGACTTATTTGGAATTTTACACCTTCATGCCACTAATTTAACTAAACAATCAGCCAGAATCAAAGCCCTCAGCAAGAAATTTTGCAGAGGCTTCAAAGCTTTCCATGCAGAGGGTTTGGAGCTACGAATTTTCTGTCAACAGTCTTGTAAATAGTTAAGGAGTAAATTTATTGCTTTATTTTGATTGTTTATTTCATTTCAATATGCTTGCTTTGTTTTTTCATTTCCAAAATACTGAATTGCCTGGTTATGTACATTGTTCAAAGGTCTATTTTGTTTTCGGAGAAATCTTTTCTATTTCTTGTTTGATTTTATGTTTTCTTTCAAAGCCTTCTAAGGAATTCACAAGAAATCTATCTGAAACAGGAGTTATTTCTGCATTTTGTCACAAACCCTTGCCAAAATTTATTGTCTGATTGACAATTTTATGCCAAATGATCTAGCATGGGCATTCTAAGCCTAGAGAACTCAGACTGAAAGATGTGTAGATGTTTTCTGTGGAAAAAAAACAAATGTAAGGATAATGGTTTAAAGAATAGAAATACCCTTACCACAAGACTTAAGGGTTAATATTATATGGTATAGCTATGAGAGTTGTGCATAACATATGTTAGTCACCTCTATGGAGCTGAAAAACGTTTCTGTAGGAATAATGACGATTGAGTGTATTCTAGGTCATAGGATGACAGCTATTTGAGAATTTCAGCATTATTAGATTGTTAAATTGAGCATGTTGTACTCTTAGCACTGAGAATTCACTACACGGCCAATACACATAATGGGGTATTTTAAATTATGAATGGGATGGCAGATATACAATGATGTATTGAGGGGGATAGGGGTAATTTAATGCATGAACATTCACTAGGTATTGCGGTTGTATACAAATATCATTTCACCAACAGGGCATTAGAGAAATTTGCACGCTAGGGCATTGAATTCATTCAAATGGGTAGCGTGGGCACTGAAGCCATTCAAAAGGGTATGGCAAGCACTGGATTCATTCACTGGGGCAGATCATTGTAGCTCTCACAACAATTACCATTGCAAGGGTACGCATTGGAGCCATTTACAGGGGTCAGCATGGTAGTTGTTTGTAGTAGTAACCATAGGTGAGTTTCTAGCAAGACAATGCATTTATAGTCCACCTCAAAAAAAAAGAAAACAAAATAAACAAAAAATTTAAAACCACCAAACAAATGTAAAATTCATTTCACAGTTCAAAATATCTCTTCGTGAAGAAACAAATAGGGATATAATATTAGGTATTACAATAATATCATATACGAAAACAACCATAAATAAAACTACAGAACCAAAGCCTTCAATTGACAGAATTGTTTTAGAATGAAATAAAACACAACAAAAAATGATCCGGCCCGGTACAGATTCCCAAAAAAAACTCACTGAAACCATGGCAATTGACTTACCACAAGATTCTGCACAAATCGTGTTGTGCTGTCAACGATGCCGATTAGAAAAAGTGGCCAGAGTTTGCAGCAAAAATATTACGAAACCCTACCAATGCGGAAAAAAAACTTAAATGAGAGGTACCAAAACCAATCTCCCTTCAGCTGCTGCTTCAATCTATTCACTATAATCGGTACATCTAAAAATATCGGCGTTTTAGAGCTACTAGATTCTTCAGCTCAAGACAAGAATTTTGTAGTCTTTTAACGAAAATATTGGTTGCAATTTAAAATTTGTTTTCAGGCGAACGAGCAATGTTTCAACTCTGTAAAAGTAGCTTTTTCCAGCGTGAGACAACTTGAAGAGCAAGGGAAGAGAATGTAAAACGTAACGTTTAGGATCTTCTTCCTATATTTATAATTTATTTTTTTAAGATTATCTATATATTGGAGAAGGGTTGAATAATTAGTAGAGAAAAAAATGATTATTATATTAGGATAAATTTGTGGTCATTTTTGGTCATATGAATCTTAATTTTCAAGGCTGAGGTAACTTTAATTAGAGTTAGGGTTATATTAGAAATGATCAAAATTGTCTTATGATTTTATTAATAATAAGGTTTAATAAAATGAAGTGGTGGAGGCCTCCACGCATATGGGTGTAAGATGTTAGTTGTGGAAGGAGATTTTCGGTGGTCATTCCAGATTTGTATAGTAGGATATATTTTAGTTGATCAATTAAGTTATTGTCTAAAGCCTTATTCATTTATAATGATTTCAAGCAAATTTATTTCTCCCACTATTATCAAGAATGTAATAAAATAATAGAGATCATTGTCAATCATGGGGTGGATATCAACCTCATTTCTTGTTTATTATGGGATAATGTGGAGGTTTCGGACAATCTTAACCAGATAATTATTGTTGAAAAAAAAAACATAGATTTTCTCTTATTGTCTAGGTGGGTGTTGAGGTCGATCATATTACATCACTTAACTTTTATTAATAGGCATCTATGGAATTTGATGTGATCTATCTCACGCTTGAGTAGTCATTTTGGCTAGTTTGTTTGTCCTCTATTGAGTGTGGTAAGTGTTATATGGTAGTTGTTTTGGAGTACATTGGCTAGTAGTTCATGGAATGTGGCTTTTTAGCTTTGACCACTTTTCATTTCGGCATTCACTTTACGAGATGTTTTGGTCTTTGAGTTGTGGTGCACCTTTCCTCTTCTATGTGTGGGGTCTTTTTGTTGTAGTTTATCTTTAGAACAAGGTTCTTTGGGAATTATTGCTCATGCCCCATGGCAATGAGGTATTGTATCCATGTTATCCCCTCCTCTATAGTATCATATCTTGAAAGGATGCCAAGATAAAAAAATGTGCTTCCTGCATTAATCTACGAGGAGAGATGTGTAGAAAGTGTGGTCAAAATAATTTGCAAAAAAGAATAAGATAAACAAAATAACTATGACATAGTGATATGCCCAAGGAATTTTTTTTAGAAAAAATAATCTTCCAAAACTCAAACCAAATATATTCCAAGCTTAAGTCTTCACAAGAGAAAACACCAACAAATATGGAGATCTTTCAACAACATAATAGTATCTACAAATACATTAGAACCTCCATGTCTAGGACCCAATATATGGGAGAAGCAATACATGAAACTTGTAAGGACCGGAAAAACACGTTTACTAATTTCATCCTTTAGTTTCCAAAATAATTTAATAGAATAAAATAATTTCAAAAAGGTGTGGAATAAGAGGAATGATTAAATTACTTTTGTCACTATATGCATTGGAATAACATGCATCAATAAATCAAGGTATACTAAAACAAGTTTGTGCCTTCATTAGATTTAGCCATGTAGGCTTACACGTGAATTATCATCTCAGCAATACACGTAAATTCAAATACTATAATGCAAATTAAGGAAATAGCAAGATCATAAATGCATCCACAAAGAAACCATAACACAGAGATTTTCATGAGTGGAAAACCCTCATAGGGATGAAAAACCACTCATAAAAGTGTCTCACTGGCTTAATGAAATGCCTCACTGGTAGAGCCTTATGTGCTACAAAATCTTAATGGTTACAAGATGCCTCACTAGCAATGATCATACTGTCTCGTTGACATGACCATTTACAACTTCAATACACACTTCTAAATAGTAAAGCAAACAACTACATAGGATCACACGGTTCCTCTACATAACAATTATCTTCTTAACACTTCCACATTTCATATCCTATTATTCATAAGAACTGAAATCTTAACATATAAATAGCCCACTGTCCTGCATCTAGTTACAAGATTATTTTTCAAATTTCAGCAAGGCATCATCTTTGCATATGCAATTAACGTAACACCAACACTATCATGAATCACTCCCAAATATTTGCAAATAAGACAATTCTACCTCCAATGACATCTCAAATATCACACAAGTACACTAAAAGCCATAAGCCAATCACATAAAGCTTCATGAATGTAATCCTAGCCCTACTAGAATGCACACATTCCTATACAATTATAACAAGAATGCTTACTTCTAAACTCAATGATTCCTAGAGGTTTCAACAAATAGAGAACAATATTATAAAAGAATTAACAAAAACTCAATATGAAAGAAGAAAATCCACACACACCATCCTAATTCAAACCCCACACAATATTATACTAGACCTTCATAAGCAAGAGTTCTCCACCATAATAAAAGCTATGGAGTTTCTAATATAATTTCCCCCCTCTAGAAGGGTCATGTTTATGACCTATGCTAGTTCAAGGTTCTTACTTTAAGTCCACAATTGAGATGGAATAGTCCAAAATATAAATGTTTGTGTTTTCTTGCAATGAGGACCTTGTGTTTGAAGTCATGTGACTTGTAGTTGACAGTAACTCAATGAAACCAAAGACTAAGTACGATTTATTCTTGGAAAAAACTCATAAATTTTGACAAAGAAAACCATGGAAATATATTTTAATTTTCAATAAAAGAAGCTCATTCTGTGACAAATCCTCGTATTAGATATCAAAATTAACATCAATAAACACATTCTAAATAGAAAAACACCATTGTGATAGAAATGTACATTATAAATAGAAAAGTGTTTAATATTTTATGTATTTAATATATTTATTGTGTGCAATTTGATGCCTGCAACCAAAGTCTGCAACTTGGACTCGAGAAGAACTTAACAAGCAGATTAGTAGACTTGGCACTTAGCATAAAGTTGGACAAAAATTTGGGCAAGGATTGAGTCTTCTCATTTATTACAAAGAATACAGCTAAATTCATAAGTATCCAGCAAATTTGAAAGAGCATTGCAGCTGTTCTTGCGCTATAATAAGAAGCAACAAAATAGAATTCTAACAAATTGAAAGGAATCACATTGAGTAAATAAGCATAGGTATATCTTAGAAACCATCAAGTAAGTCAATTAAACCTGATTACATTATTCTCTATTTATATATGGAAATGCTTTAACGTAACCTTGCTTAACATCGACATACACAACAGGTACAGTAACTTCAAAAGTCTAGTTCTTTGAAGTTTCCTAGTATTAGAACTTATAGTTTCCCTTTACTTCTTGACTAAACATTGTAGCCTTAAACCCTAGAATCTAAAATCTCAATCTTATGTTTAAATCCTAATTAGGTGACTTGGGTATTACCTTAAAGCGTGCATGTCAGTGGCAGAATGGAGGGAAGTGTTTTTTTTAATGTATACAGGGCAAGTAGAATTAGATGATTTCTTATAAGGATGTTTATCTCCAGTTCACTATTTTTTTAATATAACTAAAAGAAGAGATTTTATCAATTAAATAATTTTTAGTTAGGCATATTGCCTAGTCTATGGGGTTGGTGTAATAGCAATGAAGGATGGAGGATGATGTTGTAGCCTTGGTAGGTGTTGATGTTGTTATAGAGGCATAGTTGTGCAAGACAATGGGTGAATTATTCTTAATAAGCTCTTCTTAAATTGTGGGATAGGAGAGCAGTTGATTATAGGATGATATCTTGGTAGAGATAAATAGAACCAAATGCACAAAAGGGTAAAAAAATTACTAAGGTGTGATATCTTTCATTATTCACTACAATTCCATAAAGGGTTTGTAAATACTGAGAAGCTAGCAAGATAGAATGAAGGGTGGCAATTGATCTATTGGTTTCCATATGTGTTTTATACCATATAAGCTGCCGCCAGATAGGTGCCATGAACATATCATTGAGTTGTAGTTTAGGATCTAGCTTATTGATTGTTTCAATCTATATCTAGTGGCATAGGACTGTCGTAGCTTATGTTATACTAACCGCAGTAGCAAGGTATCAATAGGAGAAAGCCACAAAGAAAAACAACAATAAAAAGGTTGATATCTACTTATGCTTCCTTGTTCTACTAGAGAACTTGTGTACAGTGGAGCATACCTGATCGATCTCATATGATAAAAATGTGTCTGAGCATTTTTCCTTTATCTCTAGGAATTGGCATTCTTTATTTCAATTCCATTAAGCAGGATAGAATCCCTCTTGTCATATGCTTTTCGATCCAAATCGAGATCCCTTCTCCCCCATCAAAACGGTTACATGCAGTTTTTTTTTAAACTACCTCCCTTCTTGCTTCCCAAGAATGAGTATATTTTTCAAATAAAAAGAAAGATTAAGAAACTATTGTGTGTGTTTCCGCTAATGATTTTCCTCTTTTAAATATTTCTCCCTTATTTTGAATAACTAATCTTGAAATTAAAATTGATATTTCTTTTCATGCATAATATTTATCCACCAATAGTAATAATAAAGAAATCCTATTTTTATTGCATAAAAAATATTTATCCTCATAAAATAATAAGGAAGTCTTTTAAATTTTTGCAATTTAAATAATTATTCTAAATAAATATTAATGAAATATCACTTACTTGCACATAAAATAATTTTCCTAAATAACAAGGTATTTTCATTTAATTGCAATTAAATTTATTATTCTAAATAACAAGCATTATCAATTAATTGAAAAAATGAATTCTCTAATTAAAATATAATTAATTCATTTTGTTTCATTGCACTTTTATTTCACCACAAATTAATTTAATCAAACATTGTAAAATACGAACCATAAAAATAGGGGTCATGACAAAACCACGAATAGGTGATTGGGAAACTTTGATCCAAAACCATCCAAAATATGGTGCACAAATCCCATGTCAAAATTCAATGCTCAAATCCCAAGATGTGTCCACAAGCTAAAAATAGTATTCCCACACCTATCAAAAGTTGTCATAACTATATCATAATCCACTCACCAACTTCAGTGATCCATGTTGGCTCCATCTTCTTCAATTAAAGATGCTCCATGACATTTCATAACATGTGTCATAAATTGGTCAATAAGTCAAGTCAACATTGAAACTCCCCACTTACATGCATCATAGACTCTCTTGTACCACTTACATTGTCATAGATGTGTTTACACATCTTACATGACAATATATTATCTAACAAACATTTACACATGCCATATATAAGAATAAACATGGCAATAATGGCTAAGTTATAGTGAGATGCCCTTTTCCATGAGGGCTCACAAATAATAAATAAATGTACTCAAATATTAGAATTATAAGGTGTATGACACACTCATCCCAACATTCTATCACTTATCATATGCTTTCCAAGAGTAAAAGGGGAACACCAACATTGTTAATTGTTTAATATGGGTCAAGAGGCCCATGGACTCAAGTTACACTATCTAAACTTCCTTTGTGATCATATGCTTTTTACATGCATTTATAATATTCTCCAAAGTGTTAAATTTCTCGAGAATTACCCTCCCATCCTCCACCATAATGATATTAAACATCAATGTGCTTTCTGCATTCATGAAAATTTGAGTTATTTTCCAAGTTGATGGCCCTTTTATCGTCACATCCAATAAGAAATACTCCATGATAGCCCAACATCTTAACATAGTTTTTGAAGTTAAATGACCTTAAAGGAATGAGTAGCTACCATGTGCTCTACCATTATAGTGGACAAAGTGACCATAGCCTGCCACTTACTCATCTAACTAATTGCACCATCAAACATGTTAAAAACATAACCACTAATTGATGCAGGGGCATCTCAGGTGAATGCACAATCCTGTGTCAACCAAAAAATGTTTCATTTTGAGTTTTGTTTCAGTTTTGATGTTGGTTCATGATTTGTAATTTTATCTATTTTGGCAGTCGATTGAGGAAGAAATTGGATGATGTTTTATCACAGATTAACAAATGCCATATTTTGTTAAGCATTTTGAAGCTCCAATCTTCAAATATTATACTTTAAAATTGTCCAAATATCATTTCTTGAGAGGCAGTTCCTACCCATTAGAGATAATTTTATTTTCATTTCATGGCATAGAGAAATGTGAAGAACCACTACGTCATGTGTGGAAGGTAAAGAGGTCGATTGGAAAAGACAATTGGAAGCCATGTAATGAGAATGAGAAGCACCATTCTTAGTATGTATTGATTAAAAAGAAAAAAGAAAAGAGACCATTAGTGGCACCCATGAAGAGGTTGAAAGAATGGAAATCATTGGGAAAGGTTGAAAACTATCACAAAGGAGAAATAATAGGGGCAAAGATAGCAAATAAAAGACCATGCAACTTGCATAGAGGACAAGTCGTGGTAATGAGAGGTGCAGAAAAGAGGAAATAATGTAGACTTAAATGAAGAAGAGGCTTCATGGTCAATGGGGAAGACCTCACATAGGGAGGATTTTTTTTAATTTCAAATAAAAATTGCAAGGACTATGTGTTGAAGGGTCGCACAACATAGTGAAAGTAAGGTTGCATAAAAATAAAATTAGAGAAGTATAGAAGGGGATGTATGATAAAAGAGACTTGTCCATTTGAATAGATGTCTTCATAGGAAAATAAGGAGAGGGTGTGGCATAAAGGGAAGCTAGCAAATGAAGTAAAGTGCAAATCAAACATGATACATGAAGACCAAGGTAAGAAGGATGAAGGCCAAGTCATGAGAAGTGAAGAGGAGTGCATATGGGTCATGCTTGCATAGAGAGGAATATGGATGGACGTAGAATCAGTTGCAAATTAAATGAGAACTGATCATAATAAGGGGTAGCAAGGTTGCATAAAGAAAGTGGTTGGAGTGACAACATAAATTAGCTATGTGGGACTTGGCACAAAGATTAATAGATGAAATTTAAAGTTTTAGATCAAATATTATTCCTAATAGAAATACAAAGGGTGTTTGGGGAAAATAAAAGAAGGCAAGATGAATTGTTGGGACTTGACACAAAGGAGGGAATGGTAATTAAAAATTGACCTCCAAGAGAAGAGAATGAGAAGAATGTATAAATTGAATGTATTGAATGAAAGAATGTAATCTTAGTTTTGTGTAAAGTTTAATGGTATGAATTCAATTGTGTTTTGTTGTGTTCTAGTTGTTGTGAGTTGAGTGTTAGTTGCAGGTGAGTAGGACTCTATCTGCGTCAATTATTAGAGCTAGAGGTTTTGAGTGCATAAGCAGATCGTCAAACGTGAGGCAGCTTATGCTAGAATCGATGGGTAGAGTGGAAGAAAGAAAATTCTAGAGAAGAAGCTCTTGAGGGCTGCTACAAGTGTGTGAGGAGTCCTGAGCAGTGAGAGAGCTTGAAGTTGCGAAGAATGTGACTTATGGAAGATTGTAGAAAACAAAGATGGGATTGGTCATGAGGAGACCCGCAAGAGCATTGTTTTGGGAACAATATTGGGAGAAGATAGAAAATTAGAAGTTTAAGAAGATGGGATAGATGGTACATGAAGAAGTGGAGAAGATCCATGTGAGGATAGATAAATTGGAAAAGAATGTTGGAAAATGTGAGAGGAAAGTGGTAAAGAGGAGCAAGAAGAAGAGCGAGGATAGCAGCCTGAGATGGAAGGAGAAAGACATGAGAGCACCCCCTACCAACGAATTTGTAGTGAAGACATGTCATGAGGAAGGCATGGAGGAAGTAAGCAGTGAATGGCGAAGGTGAAGAAGATTTGTTAGCACAAATGTTGGTGATTGAAGAAGAGTGGATGTCGAAGCTCGATGTTGTAGTGAAAGAGGAAGCAAAATATGTTGGGATAGAGAAGAATCACAAGGTAAATTTTGATTATAATTTTAGTTTTGATGATTGTTTGCCTTCATTGATAAGAGTAGAGGAGGATGTAGAGCAAGATAAGATCTTGTAGATGATTTTTTTTAGTTTTGATGAAGTAGTAGGGGTAGATTGGTATGAGGATGCAAATGTAGGTGTAGATTAGTGGATGGGTAATCCATTTTTGTAGGTAGAAACTATAGAGGATACTACAGGTGATGTTTCATGGAGGTGGTCCGAAGGTGGTGGGTTGGATCCCATGAAGAAGAAGAGAAGGGGAGAAGTAATTTGGTGGAGGATGATCTATGGTGGACATGAGTCCATGAGGGGGAGAAGTAAGAGGATGCGGTGTTGTCAGAAGAAGATGGCATGTGTTTCGAAGAGGTGCTAGAAGAAGAGGAAGAAATAGTTTTGGTGCACATTCTTCAATGATGGAGTTAGTTGCATGTTGTTTGCAACTTGAAAGAGTAGCTAGAATAATCAAATCCACTATTGTGAGTCTATGCTCACAATCTTTCTACCTGGTGTGTTTGATGCAGGAGCATTTCGGGCGAATGCACAATCTTGTGTCAACCAAAAAATATTTTATTTTGAGTTTGTTTCAATTTTGACGTTGGTTCATGATTTGCAATTTTATCCATTTTGACGGTCGATTGAAGAAGAAATTGGATTAAATTTTGTCACAGATTGACAAATGTCATATTTTTTTAAGCATTTTGAAGCTCCAATCTTCAAACATTATACTTTAAAATTGTCCAAATATCATTTTTTGAGAGGCAATGCCCACCCATTAGAGATATAATTTTATTTTCATTTTCTAGCATAGAGAAATGTGAAGAACCACAGAGTTGAGTGTGGAAGGTAAAGAGGCTGATTAGAAAAGACAATTGAAATCCACACAATGAGAATGGGAAGCACCATTCTTAGTGATTATATTCAGATTAAAAGAAAAAGAAAAGATACCATTAGTGGTGCCCATGAAGAGGTTGAAAGAATTAAAATCATTGGGAAAGGTTGAAAACCATCACAAGGGAGAAATAATGGGGGGGCGAAGACAACAAATAAAAGACCATGCAACCTGTATAGAGGATATGTCATGGTAATGAGAGGTGAAAAAAAGAGGAAATGATGCAGATTTAAATGAAGAAGAGGCTTTATGGTTGATGGGGAAGACCTAACGTAGGGAGTAATTTTTTTAATCTTAAATAAAAATTGCAAGGAGTGTGTGTTGAAGGGATGCACGACATAGTGAAAGAGAAGCTACACAAAAACAAAAGGAATTAGAGAAGTATAGAAGGGGGTGTAATGTACCCTTCTTAGTAGCCACCGAAAGATCGTTTAGCCTTTATTTATTCACAAAGGCTAAACAGGAGAAATAAGGGAATAAATATTAAATTAGTTATTTGTAAAGTTATCTCAATAAATCAATATCATAAGATAGCTTTATATTTAATTAATTTAATAAAGTGACTAAAATAAATATCATATCAAAAAGTCACTTGGGAATAAGATAATATTATTTTTTAGAAGCTTCTTAAAGGTGAATGAGAATTCTTTATACGGAGCTTAATGCAAGCCATTTTCATCATGTCTTGAGTTATTCTATTTTCATACCTATGTGGTAAGAGATGAATGTTTGCATTACTTGAGGGTTTGAATACTTTAGGGTACCAGTTTCGGTTGTGGAAGATTAACCCTAGCTGGAGTTTGAGAGGGACATACTTCAGTCTTCCATTTGAGCAAAATTTCATGGTCTATGACCAAAATTTGGTGAATTAAGGAATTCAATTTTGGTGGAGATATTTACAAAATTCTGAGGAGTATTTACAGCCATCGAAGAATTCGATTTGTGTAGCTTGAGGTAATTTTGAAGTCATAAGGAGAAATAAATTTTTATCATTGGCAACTTGGAGAAATAACGGCTCTTCTTGGTTCCTTGCCATGACTCCTTGAAGGTGATTTTGGGAGTCTTTTATTATCATATTTGGGTGCAACATAACCAACAATATATCAAGTTTGATTTTGAAGATTGGGCTTGAACAATTTCAATTTTTAGCTGGAACAAGTCGCAACGCATCAGGGAATATAAGTGTTGCTCCTTAGCATCAAAAGAGATGACTTTGGCAAAGAATCGATTGAGTTGGCATGGCAATATCATTTCAGATCAAGGCAACTTTCGAGGTTCCATAATTCATTATATAGATATTATAATTGCATTCTCATTCATCGTTGAGTTAATGGTTATTAGTTGATGAGGTTGATGTTATCTATAACAGTTTAGGTTGCATCTAGTCATTGTATGTCACTATTATAAAAAATTGAAGTTGTATGTCATATGATAAATATAGTTGTTTGTATCGATTTGAGATGATAATGCCTTATATCATTGTACATCATTGGAAAAGAATATAAATGATCATATGCAACAATATACATGAGTTTGGGGATTGCATATCAACTATTTGTCATAATGTCATTATGTTGTAGTTGTAAATTTGCATGATTCAATCATCTTATTGCATTGGAAAAACCAAAAATTAGTATTTCACTGCATCCCTTTTCCATTTTGGTCTTTAGAGCATTGCAATTAGAAGCCTTTTATATTTATAATATCATCATATGCATTGAAAATACAAAAAGAAACCACAAACAACAGTTGAAGAGTTTATAAGAAAAGTGTTTGACAAAATTTCGGAGCTTCAAAATCAAAAAAATTGAATCAGATTTGGCAAGGTTTCTTATAGTGGTATCAGAGCTATTGTTCCTACCAGCCTGTAGGGGTTCATGAGTGATAGAGGTACGTGGCAAGAGAAGAAAAGAACAAAGAGAAGAAATTTCAATGGCCTCGACCAATTTATCAACTACAATAGCAACAAGGCAAAAAAACATTGAGAAGGATTCATCTAGCACAATGGGTGACAAAGGAAGTAGCAGTCCAAACTGGGAAGAACAAAGAAGAGAAGAGCCATCAGGTGAAGCACTCATGAAGGCATATTTAGATGAGCAAAGAGCAACAAACCAAATATTAGCATAGATGATGGATCTTGTGACAAGAAATATGCTCAATAATAACAACAATATGAATGGGGGAAATAATGGTCAAGGGGACAACTCGGTCAACAACAAGACCCCTAACCATCGGTTACACAAGCAGGGTCAAGACCCATGATGCATGTCTTCCCATCCAGAGAAGAGCCACAAGAAGATAATGAAATCACATTGCTCAAGCTACAAGAGCAACTTAGACAAGATTGGCTAGATGTTCGTCCAAGTTTCTAGCATGATATATCTCTATGAGACTACATAGATTTAAGAATGAGACACAAACCCAACAAGGGCAACAAAGAGCAACACAATGATCTTAGAAGGAAAGTAGATAAATTGAGTTTTCCTTACTTTGATAGATCAGGAAAGACATCAACACATGCTTGGGTGCAAAAAGTTGATAATTATTTTCAGCTTAATCCTATGCCCAAGGATGAAGCAATCAAATATGATACTATACATCTAGATGGAGTTGCACATGAGTGGTGGCATCACAAATTGGTTACAATAGGCCATGAAAAAATCACCTCCTATGCAGAATTCACTGAAAGGTTGATTAAGAGATTTGATGTTAAGGATCCTAAACTACATTTCAAGAAATTAACTCAGCTCAAGCAGTGGGGGTCATTGGACACTTATATTGTTGATTTCTAGAGGTTAGTTGTCCTGATAACCGATATCTTAGAGAGAAGGTTGTTGGTTCTATTCATGGATGGTTTGATGGATCCCTTGACAGGGTGGGTTAAAGCTCTCAACCCTACCTCATTACAAGAGGCAATCAAGAAAGCTAGAGACATGGAGTCTAGCAATCAAAAGAGAAAGTTCTCAAGCAATCAGAAGAACAAATACCCACCTCACAATTCTTCCTCACATAAGGACAAGGGAAAGGAGCCTACTCAAAGGAATGGCCCAAGACAAGAAAACAATAAGAAGATTGCAAAGAGTGTAGAAGAAAGCAGATATGCTATCATTGTAGAGAGCACTGGGAGTGTGGACACCATTGCCTAGGTAAAGGCAAGGTTCATTTCATTGAGGTCAGATCAGATAGCGAGGATAATGATGATGAGGGGCAACCACAAGACAGTGAGGATAGTAGCTCAGATGAGGAGTAGCCTCAGGAGAAGGGTAAGAGTAGCACCATTGCTACTTTATTAGGCACACCGAGATTTAACTCCTTCAGAGTTAGAGGAGCTTTACAGGGACAACACATCATAATATTGATTGATAGTGGGGCTACCCACAACTTCATTGATGCAGCCCTAGTGTCTAAGTAGGGGCTACCAACAAAATATTTTAAGGGTTTTAATGTGATGGTGACAGATGGATATAACATGTCATGCACACAGAGGGTTCCCCAATTTCCTATCACATTGGGAAGTTACACACTTGTTGGCCTCCTACAATGATTTAACAACTAAGCCCTTAAAGCTATGATTTAGAGATTGGACATCTAATCTGAATAGCTATCTTAATCATCATGAAGGTGCATTTAACTTGTCAACCCAGGGGCGTAGACTTGAAATGGGTTAGCACAATATGTGCACTAGGAATCCATGGCAGCCATATTCATTCTGCAACTAAGAAAGACGTAATGTTGAAAGTAAATTGCTTAGAAAGAAGTAACATAAGTGTTGAACATCAACCAACAACTATACTAAGCTGAAGTGCATGACATAAATGAAAATCTGACAAACAGACAGGAAACTACTATCTGTTTTGGCTGTAGGAACAGTCATAGAATGGAATTTTAGTGGTTGTAGGAACAGACAGTTGCCAGATTCATAACTATTTGCATAGAAAAGTAACAACTAAGCTAAAGGATGAAATGCTAACCAAGTGGCCCCCCTTGGATGAGTATCCCTTAAGACAAATGCAAACTTAGATGCAACAAACTTATATCTTCATTTTATTCATTAGAAAGCATGATTACAGTAGAGCAGCATAACTGTATTATTGAAAACTAAGAATGCGAGTACAACATCGAATTAATCAACCTTCTGAGAAGGAGCATTCAATTTTTTATTTATAGGAAAAACTACTAACTACCTAGCAAGGTGGTCAACTCCAACAAATTAGGAGGATGCCACTTTAGGGAAAGCATAGAAAGTGGAAAGGAGGTTATGCATGCATGGAATTTGGTCAAGACGATTTCCCTTAACACAGATCTAGCATAACAATAGCTCCTATATTTGCTCAAAAAACTATTATGACCATTTACAAGGCTGTTACAATCTTTGATTTGAACTAAGAACCTCCCTCCATTGACCTTTGAATGATCACCTTGTTGACCTTTTATGGAAGACGACCAATTGGTAGAATCTTCCTTAATTTTGTAGGCTCTAATTATATTTGCATGACAACATTATTATACACAACAATTGCATATCTATAACTATCTTAAAGTAACATTCATTAATCCACATGTAAAATTAACATAGATAGTTTGTATAACATGTCAATGTCATTTAAAGGTTACAAACAAAAGCTTGTGCCCAATGTCTATGGTTTTGAGGAAATAACATGAAAATGTCAACATCCAAGTATTAAAGTTTAGGACAACTACAAAAAATGGATAATAAACTCTATAAAAATTGAGCCATAAACTAGAATCATCATTCCCCCCAACCTAAGGTTTTGTTGGTCCTCCAATGGAGGAAGGGTTGTTCTTTTGCTTAGTCAATACCCTAAAATTTGCAACTGTCAGCTTTCCTACATCAATTCTTGTAATGTATGAATTAGGGTCCCAATAGAACCCTTTCTTGTTGTCCAACCTATTCCATCTTTTCCTCTCTACAGCTATATCATATTGATAATACCTAAAATTTGGCACAAACCATAATAGGATAGGTGGCTAAAAAGTTAATGGAAGCCAAAATTATCCCTTCATCCTTCCAATCTGTATATATCTATCAACTCTTTTGCATGTTGCAAGATAGTTTTGCAGAGAGTGAGGCTCAGCTTGTTTTAACTCACCAGTTAGTCTATTCCACCTTTGTGACAGATATCCCATTACAGATTTCCCTATGGTTTCTGCTACCTTCTCATATTCTTTGTAAACTGCTTCTCTCACAGGCAGGATCCTACTGCTATAGCTTGGTCGGTAAAGAAATATGTGCCATTCCCTAAAAATGTCTCCTAGGTTTCTAGATTCAACCCTGATGGGCAGGGGAGTGTTGGATTCTATTTGCCTATAAGTCCTGAAATGTTGTTCCCAACTAATTGCATTTTATATCCAGGACATAAATGCCAGTAATTGGAGATCCCCCAATATACAACAATGGATTCTAATCATGATCTTGGGACATGATGAGAGACTTAGGATACTTTCATTTAAAGCATTTTATGTTTAATATTTTTGTTAATTGACATGACTAGCAGTAGATTATAGATTAACATATTTACTTATTTTGCTTTATGTTTAGCTAAATTAGTGGATATATTTGAAGTAATGATTTTTGTTAAATGTGTTACTTTATGATGATATTGGATGAGATAATTATGTTGCATTGATCTTTTACTACCATAATTGTTATCCTTTTCTTACTATAATTGTTATCCTTTTCTTAAGGGTTTTGAAGAGGGTATTTTAAAGATTGATGATATGGTTAAACTCTCTATTTAATCATGATGAATGACTACGCCATAGATGGGCCCTGTTGGATGATGAGTCACTCAAGTCCAAATCGACTTCTTTATAGTCGATTATGGAACTTCTACTTCCAACACCAATCTGACATAGTTCTCTTTAGTCTTGCTTCAGTTTTGTTTTAGTTTTGTTGTAATCTTTAGTTCGGTCACCTTAAGTCTTGGTAGTTAACGCCATGTTAGAAATCTAATAAGGATATTGTTATAAATATCCATGTTTTGGTTTTAGTTAGGAGTTAGATAATTTCAATGAAATTTCTATAATTCAACATCAATACTTTGTTCTACGTTCTACTTTTGATCAATGGGAATGAAAGCAAGGAGTTAATTCAATCACTGTGTTAAGGGCTCTTACTTGAGGAAGAGCAGGGCCCGCTCAACCTTTGGAATGATCTTGTGTTGGTATTTTGTTAAGTTATGCTATTTCTGATTCATTGGTATTAAATTTGAAATAGATGTTAATTCTGGAATGTTAAGTTGTTAAATCATTTTCTGACTTAGTGAATGTTAATTCTGGATAGTTACTTTTGCTCAAATTACCTTTCAAGTTTCAGTTTATTATGGTTAGATTAAGTTTTTGGAATCATTATAAGGTTTATTAGATTAATTAGATTTAGATGTTGTTCGAAGTAGTTAAGTTTGGTGTTTATTTATTAAGTTTCATTAGAAGTGATGATAGGAACTTATGGAAAGATGAAGTTGGAGTTTGTTGAAAATATGTTCATGGAGATTAGTCTTTATTTTTTCTAGAGTAATCATCATTTTCTCTCAATTCATTTATGTTCTTAATTAGTGTTTAATTTTCAACAATTAATTATGGATTTCTTTTAAAAGCAAAATAGAATTAATTTGGATTTCATGTTTTAGATTAAGGATTAAAGTAATCATTAGTTGTCTCCATGAATCGGTCTAAATCAAGTTCAATAAAGTCATAAATAAGTCAACAAAATTTTAAATTAGAAAATAAGATAGAATTAAACCTTAAGAATCAGTCACTATAGTTCAGCTCCTGAGAGCTCCTGAAGTAGGAAAATTGATACCTGAAGTCACTGTTTACAATGCAAAACCCCCCCAAAGAATTTATGACAACTATCCTTATCGCATATTGTTCTGAGACACACCTGGTTCGATAAATAATTGATTAAATGATGCAAGTTGTGACATCAATGACCTTGCCCATCATTTTTGACACCGTTCTCGGGGATACTTAAAAGATCTGGCTATTTAGTGTGAAGCCTTAATGTTGATAAGGAAGAGAGATCTGAATTGTGGATGAGAAGAAACATAGACCAACTAGGAAGGTTTCTTCCATGAAACGTTGATTTTCGAAGAATTGTTGATTTTGATCAGGAACAGGACGTTCAACAATACCAGATAAAAAATCAAGAAAATAATCAAGAACATACAATTGAAAATCAAGAAGAAAACAAAAATCCATTTCCAAGAGGAGAAATGGGTGACCAACCAGTACGTCCCCCAGCAAATAGGACCTTTTCAAATCCTATCAATCTTGAAAGACAGCTTGATGAACCTCCTATGAAGAGTGTTTCACCCTCAGTTCTACCTACCTTTAGGGGAAAGACTTCAGAAGACCTTGATCAATTCCTGTTTGAATTCAAAATTTTATGCCAAACCTATGATTATGCAATTGATAATCAGAAGTTGAAGTTGTTTCCTTCTAATTTGAAAGAATCAACTTTAAGATGGTTCATGGGTTTCAGATCAGGAACAATTACAACTTGGCAGCAAATGGAAACCAAATTCTTGGAAAAATACCAAGATTACTATCGAGTAAGGGATAGGAAGGAGGAATTATTTTGAATGAGGCAATTGGAGGATGAAAGTCTGGAAGATTATGCTGATAGGTTCCAATTTGTGCATCAGAGGTGTACTAATGGGCTGGATAATGAAATTAGCAAGACAATTTTCCTAAGAGGGATTGATGATGAGTCAAGAGATTCCTTGAATCTAATGGGAAAGGGAGACATTAACAAGCTTTACTTGGATGGCATTGTGGAGATCTATAGGAACTACTCTAGAACTAGAGTAGGGACTAGAAACTCCAGAAGAAACAAGGCTCATACCACTGATGTATCAGAGGTAATGGAGGAATTAGCAAACATGAAGACTGATCTACTTCTGCATCTCAACATGCAAGGAGATAAGAAGAGCACTGAACCATTGTCAATTTATTGCTCCAAATTTAGGGGAAAACACCTTTTGAGAGAATGTCCATTAAATCAGATTGATATTTGTGAGATTTTTGAAAAACCACACTTAACAGGTTCCTATAATATTTTGGCTAGCATAAAAAGCAATCTAAAGAAACCACCAGTAATCGAAGAAGAGCTGAATTATGTTGGTCAAAGGCCTCAAAACTTAGGGTACAATTCTAATAAGAGACAATATGGTTCCATGACAAACTTGAATCAAAACCCTTGGAAAAACTAGAACCAATGGACCTCTCAATATCAACCACCTACTTATTGGAATCAACTCAAATGGATTAATCCCCAGTGGAATCGGCCATAATGGCAAGCTAATCAGTAGCCACAGTGGCAAGCCAATTAGTCCTCATGGAAAAAAAATCAAAACCAATTCCAACCATAGCAAAATCAAGGAAAAAATTTCCCTGGGGACAAACGCCTCCAACACTCAATGCCCCTAATCCTCCTAATGATCAGGTGAAGCAACCTTAACTGCCAGCTCAACCGGTTGCCAATCCAAGAAACACATGTAATGATGCAAATCCCCCTAATGTGAATGTTATTGATGTTAATGACATACAGTTGAGAAATCAAATTGTTGCAAAGAAAATTCAAGAAAGAGGGGAAGAAAATAAAAATTCAACTGAAAAACAAACCTTGGAGGAAGAACAAACTGTCAATCAAGCTCCCCACACTGAGAGATTAAAGGAAGAGAAAATCACTCCTGAAATCTCTCCACGTAATTACATGAATGTAATTGATTCTCAACTTCTTAGAGAGTTGAAAAAGATTAACATTGAGATACCACTGTTATAGGCAATCAAAGATATACCAGAGATAAATCAATTAGTTAAATCCCTTCGCATGAAAAATCTAAGAAGGAAAAATAAAATGCCTTCAACAATTCAAGTGGGGACAAAACTTACTGATGTGTTATCAGGAAGACTGCTTCCACATAAATATAATGATCCTGGCAGCCCTGTCATAACGTTGATTATTAATGGAATTGAAATATCAAATGTTCTAATTGATTTAGGAGTTGTCATAAATGTTATCACATCTAATACAATACAGATGCTTGGGATGACAACTATTCAACCAACAATAACTATTCTATAGTTAGCTAACCAATCTACTACAAAACTAGAGGGTATAATAGAAGAGTTCATGGTTACCATAGACACATGGGATTATCTGGTTGACTTTTTGGTTCTTAAAGCTAGAAAGAAAGATTCTGGATATCTAATCATCTTAGGCAGACCATGGTTGGCTACTGCTGCCACTTTAATTGATTGTGGATCTAGAAGCATGATCATATCAAATGGTCAAAAACAAAAAGAATTGTCACTCTACCCACCGACACAACCGTCAATTCAACCAAACACCCAACTTTGGGTGGATGAAGATTTAGAGTCAGAAGGTGATGGTATTATGGAATTAGCCATGGTTACTATAACCGAACATGTTCAAGAATGTGAAGAACAAGAGTTAACTTTAGAAATTGAAAAAGAATATTGCCAAACAACATTACGTGGACAACACTCTTGTCCTCTGAATACTCTTGTTAAAAAATCAATAGATTTTACCAAAGACACCAAAGAGATTATAGTAGCTAGAGATAAACCTCTCAATATAAATTCATCTTTATCCCCAACTCAGGAAGAAGAATTGAAAGAAATTCTAGAAAAACACACAGAAGCATTTGCTTGGGAGTATACTGATATGAGAGGAATCCATCATTCGATTTGTAGTCACCACATTTACACAGAAGATGTAAAACCAATTAGACAAGGACAAAGGCATATCAATCTCGTTCTTCGTGACATTGTTAAAAAAGAAATAGAGAAGCTTCTCAAAGTAGGGTTCATCTACCCAATCTCTAATAGTCAGTGGGTTTCACCACTGGTTATTGTCCCAAAGAAGAATGGTAAATGGAGGGCGCGCATAGATTATCGAGAATTGAATAAAGCCACAAAGAAAGATCATTTCCCATTGCCATTCATCGACCAGGTACTAGATAACCTAGTAGGTAGCAACTACTTCTCTTTTCTTGATGGCTTAAGTGGATATAACCAGATCCAAGTAGCCCCTAAAGATCAACACAAAACTACCTTTACTTGTCTTTGGGGCACATATGCATATACAGTCTTATCATTTGGACTATGCAATGCACTTGCCACATTTCAAAGAGCAATGCTAGCCATTTTTGCAAACTTCACCACTTCTTGTGTTGAAATTTATATGGATGATTTTACAGTCCATGCTAAAACATTTGATGAGGTACTTCAAAACTTAGAAAAGGTCTTACAATGATCACTCAATCATGAAAAAATTTCCATTATGATGACAAAGGGCATTGTTCTAGGACATCACATCTCAAAAGAGGGGATAAAGGTTGATCCTAAGAAAGTTGAGATCATACAGAACATTGAAATACCTAAGAGCCAAACAGGAGTTCAAAGTTTTCTTGGCCATGCTGGGTATTACAAAAGATTTATAGAAGGATTTAGTAAAATTGCATCACCACTATTTACCATTTTCAAGAAAGAAGAGGAGTTTGTATGGACTAAAGATTATCAAAAATAATTTGAGACAATCAAAATAGCTTTAACAACTTCTCCAATCATTAAAGGACCTGTTTGGGGAGAACCATTCCACATACATGCTGATGCATCCAATCTTGCTATTGGAGTTGTATTAGGACAAAAGGATGACAATGATGCCATGCATGCAATTTATTATGTTAGTAAAAATTTAAATCCTGCTGAAAGAAATTATACAACAACAAAAAATGAATGTCTAGCTGTAGTATATGCAATAAATAAATTTAGGCATTTTATTACAAGTTACAAATTTTACGTACATACAAACCATGTTGCAATTAGATATATAATGAACAAGGTTGTTGTAGGTGGATGCATTATCAGATGGTTACTATTACTACAAGAATTTGATGTAACTATCATTGATAAGCCTGGAAAAGACAATGTTGTTGCTGACTTTATTTCCAGAATTGTTTCATAGGATAATCAAGAACCAGTGGATGATACATTTCTAGATGAATATCTATTTGCTATATCAATTCATCCACCATGGTTTGTTGATTTGGAAAATTACCTTGTAACAGGAAAATGTCCAAGTCACTTCAGCCAAAAACAAAAAAAGAGGTTAATTCATGAAAGTTCTAGATTTCAGTGGATTAATGCTCTTTTATTTAAATTATGCCTTGACCATGTTTTATGTAGATGTGTATCTGAGTTAGATGTTTATGATGTAGTACATTCCTACCATCATGAGACTGAAGGAGGACACTATTCAGTAGTGAGAACAGTTCCCAAAATCTTAGGAGTTGGCTACTTTTGGCCGTCAATGACAAAGGTTGTTTCATTCTTTGTCAAACACTGTGATGAATGCCAGAGGATGGGAAGACCCATGCCAACCATGGAGATGTCGTTTCAACCACAAATAGCTCTGGAACCATTTGAAAAATGGGGCATCAATTTTGTGGGACCTGTCGATCCACCTTCAAGAGGGCAATGCTACATCCTTGTTTGTACTAATTATGCAACAAAATGGGCTGAGGTGAAAGCATTACCAACAACAACTGAAGATAAGGCTGTAGATTTTCTGTACAAGGAAATTCTATAGAGATTTGGTGCACCCAGAGAAATTGTTTCAGACCAAGGACCACAGTTTGTATCAGTAATGATGGAGGCATTTTTGTAGAAATACTAGATGGCTCATAGAAAATCTTTGCCATATCACCCTTAGGTGAATGGACAAGTGGAGATTACTAACAATGAATTAGAGAATATCCTGACAAAAATAGTTTCATTGAGGAAGACAGACTGGGTAGATAGGTTGGATGAAGTAGTGTGGGCCTATAATACTACGTGGAAAAAAACAACTAGATTTTCTCTGTATGAACTTGTGTATGGGAAGAAGCCAGTAGTGCTAATAGAATTTGAGTTTAAAACATTGAAAATAGCAATAGAAATTGGAATTGATTTACTTGAATCTGAGAAAAGCAAAATTTTGTAGCTTAATAGACTTGATGAAATGAGAATCAAGGCACTTCAACATATAGAGGTGATTCAAAAGCAAAGGAAGGAATGACACAATAAATATATTGTGTCTAGACAGTTCAAAGCAGGAGATTGGACATTGTTATTTGACTCCAGATTTGAAGAGTTTAAGGGGAAGTTTCATACAAGATGGTTAGGACCCTATGAGATAGATCAGGTATTTGAAAAATGGAGTTGTCCAATTATTATCAGTTGATGGAGAAAAGAGAGTTATGCTAGTGAATGGTCATCGTCTGAAAACATATCATAAAGGAAGAATTTTTAGATGATCTACAACACATAATTGAACATTTTCTCATGGAAGATATTTCTTCCATGAGAGAAAGTCTTTAAACCTTTAAGGAAGGCATGAATAAACAAGGTAAATTGAAAACCAACAAATGGCATTTTACCTTGAGAAAATGGAAGTAAATTGAAAACCAGCAAAAGGCGGTTTGCTTTCGGAAGAAAAAAAAAATGATGACTGAAAACTAGAAATGGCAGTCTATCTAAGTTAACTTCTGAAAGCTCCTCAAATCTCCTGAAGATCCTGAAGATTGAAGACTCTAAAGACTCCATTTTGCTCAATAGCTCTTGAAAAGCTCTTGAAGGCTCTTGAAGTTCCTAGCTCCTGAGAGCTCCTGAAGACTCATGATGAACTCCTGAAGCCTCCTGAAGAACTCAAGGGCTCGAAATAAATTAAGGTGCACATTTAATGTGAATATTATTTTCTAAGGTAGTTAGACTAATTTAAAATAGGTAAATATTTATAAGTCTAGACATCTCTGCCATACTGTTAATTAATGATGATAATAAATAACTTTTAATCATTTCAAAAAGTGGTGGATGGTTGATGTAAGGAATGATGTGACATTAGATGATGTCAGTCAATAATAACGGATCTTTTCATGATTCGACCGTCTTTTCAAAAATCCTCCCAAGTTCATATTGACATGTGTAAAGAACGTCGCCAACCTTGCGAATTAAATTACAAACTTCATGTTGTGGCGTGTGAATCATCTGGAGCAGTAAAGGAAATTAATGTAGAGAGTTAATGGCACGTCATGTCATTTTCAAATTGGCTACTCCCAAATCAAGAAAAAAATCATTCCACATTTTTTGGTAAGTAATTCAATTTGCCAGTTGAAGTCCGTCAATGAAGTCCGCCATTGTAGACAGAGAAAGATGGGGAACAAGAGAAATGTTGAGCCTGAGAACTTCAATCTTGATTCAGAAACTAGAAGATTGTTAGAAGAAGCTAGGTGGCTGAATTTTATAATGTAGTATGAAGGTTTCTAGCTAGAAATGGTTGAGGAATTTGTGAGAAACTTTCATGTGAATGTCACCAAAGTAAGGGGAGAGATAATTGAAGTCACTCCAAAAATAATCAGTGAAATTTTTGGAATTCTAGCTGAAGGAAAACTAGTCAACAAGGGTTAGGTCAAATTTGAGAAATTGGTGGTTGTGTTTCACCAAGAGCTAGAAAGAAGGCCAAAAATTCAAATGCATAAAGGAGACCAACGTGACATAGCTCGTAACAGTTTGGACAAGCCATGGAGAACCACTGCGACATGGCTAATGAAGTTCTTCACTTGCGAAGGACAATGTGGCACGATATTGGGTCTGGGAATGCGACTATTAATACATTTGAGGTATGGATAGACAAAACCTTATGCTAGGATAAATTTTCTGACGTTTTTGTTCCAAAAAATTTCTTCCATGATTTTGAGAGTAAAGGTTAGGGGGGAATCTTCTATAAAATACTAGGAATTAATACATTTGATAATTAAACACCATTTCTTAAAAAAAGAAGTTGGGAAGCAGGGCTGGTTAGAATTTTTGTTTGCACCGATAGAAAAGCAAAAAAGGAAACCCACAAGGGGATCCGCATCTGAAAAGACAAGAATGAAGAAAGGAAAATCTTCCAAGAAAAGGGGAAAAATAAAATTACAAGAAACATCTAGGGTAACCCGTACTAGTTCAAAAAAGAAAAAGGCAAGAAGTACATGAGGAAAGCCCTAGCCATGTTGAGACCGTAGTGTCCACCCCTAAAGAAACACCTATAGCTCAAACCCCTATTTTAGAAAGTCTAAAAGAAACTGTTGTAGGCCATGAAGAAACTCGTACACCAGTACAATCTCCTGAGTGGCCTCAAAGTCCCCCTGAAGACCTAATGTCGACTCCTGAAAGACCCCCTATTTTTGAATTCCATGATTCTATTGAAGAGTTTGAAGCACAATCTAAAGAGCAAAAAGCATTAGAAGAATTTGAAGAAGAGGAAACTGTGAGATCCCCTACACTTTTTCTGACTTTAGCACAAAGAAAAGGAAAAGGACTATTGATTAAAGAAGAAGAATCCCATGAAAAATTGAATGAAGAGGAGTTGGGAACTAAAGAATTATTGAGGGCTATGAAAATGTCTCGATTAGAAGCTGAATTGGAACAAGAAAGGAAAAACATGCAATTCCTTAAGGAGAAATTGAGAAGAAAAGAAGAAGAATTGCAACAATCTTTCAGCAAAGCTCAGGAAATGGAAAGGAAAATTGAACAAAATGCAGCAAAGTTTAGAGAGCAATTGAGTAAAACAAAGGATGCCCTGCAACAAGCTAGTGTACAAGTATTAGCAAATGGAGAAGAAATTTCAAATTTAAAAGAAGAATTGCAACAAAAGGAAGAGAAATTAAAACAATAATCTATGTGGTTCTATTCACAAGAAGCCTCTACTTCCACTGCCCCACCACGATACCTTGCTCTACCTTCCATTATCTTTGACATTCCTTCCATTCCATAAGATATTACTCCTTCAACCCAGCCTAGATATCTCTCATTGAGAACCTTGAAATTTAAGGAAGAAAATAAAGTGTTGAAAGAGCAGGTACAAAAGTTAGAAAAATAAAAAAATGAGATTGAAAGGAGACTTGAGCAAGCGGCAAAAATTAGTTCTGCGATGCTTTCCATGAGAAGACCAACTGGGATGTATGCTTTGTTTCTTAGAGAAAGATTTCTAGAATGGAAGTTGAATCAATTAATCTTAAGAAGAAGCCTGAATTATCATAATGATAAAGATTTTCTACAGGACTACTTCAATAGCCACCCTGACATTCAAAATCTAATGTGTGAGTTTTTCCAGCATGGATTTTTAATGGGAGACAATGATGACTCTATGTTAAATATTTATGTTGGCGAGCTTCAAATAAGATCATTTGTCTCTTTAATGCAAAATCAGATAAAATGGTCAAGTAGAATGGACAAATATAAGGAGGCTCAGAGAAGGTATGGGTTACCAATGAGACCCGAAATTCCTCATGCTGGAAAATATATCTAAGCAGTATGATCAATGGTAAGGCTCAATCAAGTTAATCCTCTTCATGTTTCAAACTTGCTCGATAGTATTGTTACATTCTAGAATATTGAGGGAACACTTACCCCATTAGCACTATAGTCCTGTGAGGAAAGGTATCAACTCATTCCTGAGATAGTCAGAAGAAGGGAGCCAATAAGTCCAAACAATATCAACTGGAGTTTGATTAGAGTTAGAAATGTCATCACTTTGATCCAACAACAAAAAGAATTATGGGTTGGCATGAGATTTAGAATGTCGATAATCATTATGCCTACACCAAAGCTCAAAGAAACAACAAATGTACATATGGAGTGTTAAGACCATGGATTTGCACTCAATAGTAGATTACTAGATCAGTATAGGGAAGGAGTGTTTGACTGCTGCATTTGGATGGAGGCACTGAAAAAGGAAAAAGAGAACACCATAATTCTTGATGAGGAACCATGAGGACATGGTCCAGAACAAGTGGGGAAGAAATGATGAGAGACTTAGGATACTTTCATTTAAAGCATTTTATGTTTAAAAAACTTGTTATTTTTGTTAATTGACATGACCGGTGGTAGATTATAGATTAACATATTTACTTATTTTTCTTTATGTTTAGCTAAATTAGTGGATATATTTGAAGTAATGATTTATGTTAAATGTGTTACTTTATGATGATATTGGATGAGATAATTATGTTGTGTTGATCTCTTACTACCATAATTGTTATCCTTTTCTTAAGGGTTTTGAACAAGGTATTTTAAAGATTGATGATATGGTTAAACTCTTTGTTTAATCATGATGAATGACTACGCCATAGATGGGCCCTGCTGGATGATGAATCACTCAAGTCCAAATCGACTTCTTTATAGTCAGTTATGGAACTTCTACTTCCAATGCCAATCTGACATAGTTCTCTTTAGTCCTGCTTCATTTTTGTTTTAGTTTTGTTGTAATTTTTAGTTTGGTCACCTTAATTCTTGGCAGTTAACTCCATGTTATGAATCTAATAAGGATATTGTTATAAATATTCATGTTTCAATTTTATTTAGGAGTTAGATAATTTCATTGAAATTTCTGTAATTCAACAACAATACTTTGTTCTGCGGTCTACTTTTGATCAATGGGAATGAAAGCAAGAAGTTAATTCAATCACTGTGTTAAGGGATCTTGCCTGAGGAAGAGCAGGGACCGCTCAACCTTTAGAATGATCTTGTGTTGGTATTTTGTTAAGTTATGCTATTTCTGATTCATTAGTATTAAATCTAAAGTAGATGTTAATTCTTGAATGTTAAGTTGTTAAATCATTTTCTGACTTAGTGAATGTTAATTCTGGATAGTCACTTCTGCTTGAATTACCTTTCAAGTTTCAGTTTATTATGGTTATATTAAGTTGTTGGAATCATTATAAGGTTTATTAGATTAATTAGATTTAGATGTTGTTCAAAGTAGTTAAGTTTGGTGATTATTTATTAAGTTTCATTAGAAGCGATGATAGGAACTTATGGAAAGATGAAGTTGGAGTTTGTTGAAAATCTGTTCATGGAGATTAGTCTTTATGTTTTCTAGAGTAATCATCATTTCCTCACAATTCATTTATGTTCTTAATTAGTGTTTAATTTCCAACAATTAATTATGGATTTCTTTTAAAAAAAAATAGAATTAATTTGGATTTCGTGTTTTAGATTAAGGATTAAAGTAATAATTAGTTGTCTCCATGAATCGGTCTAAATCAAGTTCAATAAAGTCATAAATAAGTCAACATAATTTTAAATTAGAAAATAAGATAGAATTAAACCTTAAGAATCAATCACTACAGTTCAGCTCCTGAGAGCTCTTGAAGAGCTCCTGAAAGCTCATGAAGTAGGCAAATCAATACCTGAAGTTGTTGTTTACAGTGCAAAGCCCCTCCAAAGAATTCGTGACAACTATCCTTATCGTATATTGATTTGAGACACACTTGGTTCGATAAATAACTGATTAAATGATGCAAGTTGTGACATCCACTAAAAAGGAAGGTGAAGCATTGAGTTTCCAAATTTTTGTCATCTTATTTTCATTCTCTTCTCTTAGAAAATTCAACACATGGAAACATACTTTGAGAAAGGGAAGATATTTTTCAGAACTAGTCAATGGTTATGTATAACCTCTCTACATCATTAAGTAGAGTAGGTTAGGGTAGATTTGATTTTTGCAAATAAGTGATTTGCACATGTTATTTCCTCTTCTCATAGGTTGTAAGCATGTAATTTTCTATGCAAGTTGCTTCTCTAAAAACTTGTAGCAGATATTTTGACATTATAGATGATTGGTTAGTGCATAAAAGTAATGAAGAAGCAATTTGAGTTGGTATTGAATATAAAAGATCAGGTTGCAGCTCTCAAAAGTTATAGAAATTCTTTGCATGTAACATGGAGAAAGTGAACTAAAACTCATGTATGATGGTTGCATGGAAAACTAAGATAAAATCAGGTATTTACTTTATTATTTTACTCTTATTCAACTTAAAGTTCTTTCATTTTACTCAATCCACTTAAAAAAAAGAAGAAAAACATCTAAAAGCAATTATAAGATTTAAGGAGCAATTTGAACCTATCTAGAGCTATTTTGGAAATTTTTTGGAGCTGTTATGGAGCCTTCAAGAGCTTTCAGGAGCTTTCAAGAGTCTTTAGGAGCTTTTAGGAGCTTTCGGGAGCTACCCGGAGGAACTACTAAAAAATGATGAATTTATTAAATTTGAAGGCTCATTATGAGTTGCAGAGGGACCTGCAACATTTTAGGTGTGGAGGAAATGATGAGACCATAAATTTTCTCATATTTTATCAAAGAAAATCATCTATTTCTTCTTAATGCATTAGTGTTAAAGTGGATTTGAGTAATGATTGAAAGTTTTTTAGCTTGTTTAAAGTAGAATATAAAGTAAATGTTTGATTTATTTTTAGTAATTAAGTGTGATCCAAATTTCCTCTAATATGTCTCCATGAAGTTTTTAAAATGATATAATGTAGATAAATGAGTTATTAAATAACTCATGGTAAGAAGGAGCTTCATAGACACTTGCAGCAAAGAGCTCTACACACTTGAGATAGTTAACTCCTAAAATATTTAGAAGGCTTTGAAGAAGTAATGAGAAGACTCCTAGCATACTCCTACATTCATGAAAAATTATGGAGCATCAATCATTCCTAAATTAATGGGATGAGTATTTGTTTCATGTTGAGTTCAAAGATCTCTCGTAGTTATTAAATTTCATGCTTCCTTCTTCCAGCAAAGATAACTCAAGTTACCACATCAATCAATTGACTTTGCATGATTATAGCATGTTATTCATGCTAAATATCATTGATTTGGTTGACTGAACTAAAGAATAATTCCTTCATTCATGTTCAACACTTGAAGACTTCGTAAAAATCAGGCATGCAAAAATTGTGAAAAATGCAGTCTCAGTAAAACAATGATATCTCTCTCATTTCTCAATGAAATGAAAAAATTTAAAATAATCTGGAAAGTAGATTTGAAGATCTAAAAACCATTTTGAGAATTTGGCATGATTTGTAGCAAGGGAGGAGCAGTACACGTCAGAAAATGACTGAGACAAAAGTGGCGTGATGGAGGACAACAACTTCAATTTTCTTAAAGTTTTGTAAACGACCCCTCAAAAATAGGATCTTGGATCCACATTCTTATTGGATTGGTTGGATAGATATAGAATATGAATTATATAAATACAATGTAATCATTTGATCAAAGGGGGGGATTAGAAAGACTTGTTTCAGCCTGAGGAAATAAGATAGATCTAGTTTCATTTACCAGCAATGTAATTCCAAATTTCTAGAATAAATTTGAATTTAAGAAAGTTTTATTTCCAGTAATTGTGAAGTATTTTAGTCTTTTCAATTCATGCAAGTTTCCCTTAGATTAGTTCCCTTTCATGCAAATAGGATTTATTTCTGCAAGTAGAATAGACTGTCAAGCAAGTTTTCTACTTTCTCTCTTGCATACAGCCATGGACACCGCCTTGGATTGATAAATTAAATGATGAGGATTACAATGAACCCATCAGGACACAACATAATTATGCAAATATATTTGACACAAAAAAAATTTCACTTCAGGAGGAGCAATCTGATAAGCTTGAAAAAATTCAAGAGTCTCAATGGAAGGATTCAAACTTGAAATAATTCTTGATAATTTAAAAGAAAGATTCCTATCCTTCAAATATAGATCATAGACCCTTGGAGGAGTTGCATTCTAACATTTGAGGTACTAAGGTTGCTACATTGTCCACCTTTTCCTTTAAAGCAACAATTTATGTATTCATCTCTTCAATCTCTACATCTTTCTTTTTAATTTCCTCCTTTAGTCTGCGTTTCTCCTTTTTCCAATCTTCTTCCCTCTGTATCTCATTCCATAAGTTCATGGCTACCATGTGCATTGAAAAATTAGAGGGCTTATGTATTCCTACCAAAAAAATTATTGGCATCAATTCTTGCACTTCACATGGCACCTGCTACAGGGATTCTAATTGTTCACCCAATTCTGGCTACAGGGGTTCTTGTTCTTGCTGTAGGAACTCTTGCTCTTACTATAGGAGCTCCTGATTCTTCTCATATTATTGACTCTCAACCTGTTATATGATGGCAGCAAGCTCTACCAACATTATATCTGCCTGTTCCTCAAAAATGTCATTTTCCTCAACATTCACCTACCCCATTGGGACTTTTGTGTCCTCTCGTGATGTTCCTCGAGGGCTAGGGCTTCTCTTAGGAGACACACTAGTGACTGGCCCAGCTGGTCTTAATTTTCTAGGAGGGGTTTCATGTTTTTCTTCGGCTGCAGGAAGAACAGTGTTAGCCATCCGTTTCTTAGAGCTTGGCACTTCTTTTTTTGTCATTTTCTTTTTAGCTTTTCCCTTCCCCATTTCTATTCTTTCTTTTGTACCCTAGTTTGAATTAGGGTTCCAAGAGGAACATCATCATCAAAGTCTGAAGAGAAACTATCTTTGTTTGAATGTTCAGCCTTAGAAGAAATAATCTCTATAGTTTGCTTAGCTACAGGAGGGTTTACACTAGGGCTTGCACCAGAAGTTGAGGCTCCAGGAGTGGCTTCAACAATGTTCAATCTCCTACTAACTCTATGAGGTTGAGGCAAAACCCTAGGTCGCAAATGTTTTGGTCTAAATTGATCAATATTTAAAAATTCCTCCCAAGTCATATTAAACACATCATGCAAATATTTTTCTACTAATAATTTGATCAAACCATGTTGGGAGAAAAAATTATCCCTACCTTTTTGAGTTTCAGCTGCCATGATTGAAAGGAGATTATATAACATGTTTGGCACGCTCATTCTTCTCCCATGCCTCATATGATTCAGGAGTTTGAAGTGCACAGAATGTAGGTTCAACTGGCGGCCTTCACAAGTGATATACTTCACAATGTGGACAACTACTTGCTTCCACAACTCAAGCAAAGAGGCTCTCTTTGCACCTTGCTTATCTACATCCAATGGAAGGTCACCAAGTTCAGTAAATTCAGTCCTAACTAACCTTGCATATATGGTAGCAGGGTAATGTTCACTATCAATAGGCAACCCTGTAACTTCTACAATCCTCTCTTCAGTAGCTATTACCTCCAACCCTTTTACCATGGCCTTTCCTTCAGACAATGTCTACGCAAACTCCTATGCAATGTCTTCATTATAACTGTTGAGCTTCAAGAAATAGTCTAACTATCCACAATTCCTAAATTTTGCCAAAGAAGGTGCATCCTGCAATACTACATCATGAACCGTGGGTTCACTTCAAATTAACTAACCTCCTATCATTCAACTGTCTGCAATTAAACATGCACTCTATAAGGTTTCCCTTCTACAATCTTTGTCTGAAAGCCCAAATTTCACCTTCTTGCAACACTACTGAATTCCCAACGCCAATGTCATATAAACTTTACCTTTTTGGCAACTTAGGATTATGACAAAGGCAATAAAGGTAGTAAGGAGTAATAAATGAAGGATACAATCAAGAAAAATGGCAGTGGTGTGGTGTCATTCCCACACATGCGAGTTGTCACCTCACTCAAAATTCAAATTAGCTCAATTTAAATTTTGTTGACATGGACCAACATGGACTAAGACATGGACATGTTATACACACTTTCCCCTAACCTAAATTTGAGCATGTGTCCTCACATGTGAGGTGGTAATGATGATTTGATAGGGTAGGGGATAATTACATGCTATGGAGAACATCTACATTAATGTATAGGAATTAAATAAATTTACTAAAAGATAATTAAAATGTAACAAATTGATGCACACATATCTGAATTCTTGGAACATTTGTTGCAAAGAATATTGAGGAAGCACTAGTCACCTTTTAAGAAGTCAGTTGAACAATTAATGAAAGTGGAGATGGAACGAAGTGAAATGGAATGAAGTGAAGTTATGGTAGAGTGATGAAAGAGAGAGAAAGGTGGAGATGGATGGGTGAATGGGTGGATGAATGAAGAATTGGACTCCCACAAAAGTGGAAGTCTTTATTATAACAATTTACGTACCTTGGTTAGTCAAAAGGAGGAACACTAGGTCTGCTTCCTTTGGCTGTAGGAAGTTTGGGTGTTGCATAATGAGTGAATTGCTACATGAATTCCTCCTTGGAAGTTGGTTTGTGATACAACCTGAGGCGATGACCATTGACAAGCAGCTTAAATCTCACAGGGTCAATGGTATGAGCTAAACAACTCCATTGGGAAAGACTTCAACAACCTCTTATGGTCCTAACCACCTTTTTTGTAGCTTACCAACATTATCCTAATATCTGGAGTCATAAAGGAGCGCCCAGTCACTTGGCTATAATTTCTTGTCCTTTATGAATTTTTCATGCCACTTTATTCTCTGATTCTGCACTACCTCTGTGTGATGCAAGGTTGTCTTTCTCATCTCATCCAAATTATTTAGTTGCATAATTCTGTCCTTTTGTGCCTCAGAGATATCCATCCCTAAGTCTAGTGTAGTCCTAAGAGTCTTATGCTCAAATTCAATGGGCATCATAGTTGTCTTTCGATACAACAACTCAAAAGGAGTGAAACCTATGGTTGTTTTCCAAGTGGTCCGATAGGCCCAAATAGCTTCTGGCAACCTATTTTCCCAATCCTTCCTATGGATAGCCATTGTTTTGGTCAAAATGGCTTCAATTTCCTTATTGGTCACCTCAACTTGGCCATTGGCCTAAGGGTGATAAGGAGTAGACTTCTCGTGCCTCACATTATATTCATTAACTAGTGTTGTGACAAGGGTTGATGTAAATTGTGCCCCTTGATCAGTCACTATCTCCCTTGGAACCCCATACTGTGAGAAAATTTCCTCATAATTTTTTTTTGCAACCTTATTATCTCTTGTGTGCTTCATGGCTTTAACTTCCACCCACTTGGTTACATAATCAATGCAAACCAAGATATAGGATTTACCATTTGATGGAGGATCAATGGTCCTACAAAATCCAATCCCCATTTATCAAATGAAGTGATTACTACCTAGGGGTAAAGGGGCATCTCATCAGATTTGGTTGGCCAGCCCATTCTCTGGCATCTATCACACTTCCTTATATATTTCCCTTCATCCTCATGGAGTGTGGGCTAGTAATATCCTATGTTCAAAATCCTCATTGCTATCCTCTTGGCTGCAAAATTCCCTCCATAGGGTTCATTGTGACATGCATGTAATATATCATATGTCTCATCTTCCCTCACACATCTCCTCATGACATGGTCTAGTCCAATGTAGAACAAGCATCCTACAATCCATGAGAAACAATTTTTTTTCTCAATGAGCACCCTTCTCTCTTTTGGAGAGAGATGAGGAGGAACTCTCCCTGTGACCAGATAATTAGCTATGTCAACATACTAGGGTGTATGTACACTGATGGAAAATAAATGTTCATAAGGGAAACAGTGATCAATGACTTGATTGTCCTCTAATGTAGTCAGCCTTGAAAGAAAGTCTGCAACAACATTGGCCTTCCTTGGTTTATCAACAATGGTTATATCAAACTCCTACATCAACAACAACCATCTTGCTAGCCTACCTGAGATCAGGGGCTTATTCATGAGGTACCAAATGGATGCATGGTTTGTGTGCACAAAGATATGGTAGCCTATTATGTAGTGCCTGAATTTTTTAAGGGCATAAACCACGACCAACATTTCCTTTTCTATTACTGTATAATTGAATTCAACTCCTTGTAGGTTTTTGTTGACAAAATAAATAACATTCTCAATTGCTCCTTCTTTTTGTCCCAATACAACTCCTATAGCATAGTGTGATGCATCTATATGAATGTGAAAAGGAAGCTCCCAATTAGGACCTTTGAGTATAGGGGCATGAGTTAAAGCTGCTTTCAAATTAGAGAATTCCTTGTCACAGTCTTCTGTCCATTGAAATTCAACATCTTTAATTAGGAGATTGTATAATGGTGCTACCATTTTACTGAAATCTTTGATGAAATTCCTATAGTAGCCTGCATGTCCCAAGAAACTCCTAACATCTTTTTGTTTTGTAGGTATAGGCAGATTGGTGATCACCTCAATCTTGGCAGGATCTACTTAAATTCTTTGGTGAGAGATGTAGTGGCCAAGGACTACACCTTCCTACATCATCATGAAGCACTTTTCACTGTTTAAAGACAGATTATGGTATTCACATCTTTGTAAGACTCTCCTAATATTTTCCAGTGCTTCATTAAAATCAACACCGTAGGTAGTAAAATCATCCATATAAATCTCCATGCAATTATGTGAGATATTTGAAAATATGCTAATGACTACCCTTTGAAAAGTTGTAGGTACATTGCATAAGCCAAATGGAAGTACTAAGTAGGCATAAGTCCCCATGGACAAGTAAAGGTGGTCTTGTCGTAGTCCTCAGGTGCAATTTGTATTTGGTTGTAGCCGCTAAATCAATCTAGAAAAGAGAAATACTGCTTGCCTGCAAGGGAATCCAACACTTGGTCTATGAAAGGAAGGGGAAAATGGTCCTTTTTGGTGGCAACATTGAGTTCCCTATAATCAACACAAACTCGCCACTTCCCTCCCTTTTTGGGCACAATCACCAATGGAGACACCCACTGGCTATCTGAAATGGGGTAGATAAATTCTACATCTAGCAATTTTTGTAGTTCCCCTTTTACAATTTCTCTCAATAAAGGGTTAATTCTTCTTTGTGGCTACCTCACTGGTGTGCAATCATCTCTGATGTATATCCTATGAGTGTAGAACTTAGGATCTAATCCCTTCATATCATGATAGTCCCATGCAAATGCATGTTGGTGGGTCTTTAGTAAGTTTGTCAATGACAGTTGTTGTTCTTCACTCAGCTTGTTGTTAATATTTAGATATTTCCCTTCTGACACTTGCACTTGTGTAGTTAATTTATCATAGTTGCTTCACTAATTGTTGGTACCTTGAGTTCATGTGGCAAGAATGTATGAGACATACCAATTGCTGTAGGAAGTTCAGCTGTAGGAAGAGCGGACATAAGTGTTTTCACTAAACCAACAAAATCAAATGCATGAGAGGATGAGTCTTCCCGCACCTCACAATGGTTCTTAATTATGTTAGATAATACTTCATCTTCTACCTGAAGCCGCATGAAAGAACTTCTGCCTAACATCATAAGTTGTGCCACAAATTGAGTTCCTCGGCCTCTTCACCAACATGTGTCCAAATGGGGTTATCCATATCATGGGATGGATGAGTAGGAGGGTAGAGAACAAGCTTTTTGGTGCTCTTTCAATAAAAAATGGTCATGTCTCCTATCCGACATCCAATATAAGCATCTTTTGTTGCTAACCATGGCCTCCCTAGGATGATGTGATACCTATATAGTGTAACTTTTGGAGAAAGAATCATGAAGTTTGCTGGGTACTCCCAAGAGTCTGGAGTTGCCACAATATCTTCTACTATACCATTAGGTTTAATAGTGGAACTATCAGCAAGCTGCAGGACAGTAGGAGTAGGTCTCATGCTTGCAACATTTAGTTACTATAGGATATCCTTAGTCATCACATTTATTGTTGCTTCCAAATCAATCAAAGCATTCTTTATTTGGATCCCATTTATAAAAACTCCTACCACAGGACTTCTTAGGTCATTGTATTTAGGAACAATCACTTTCCCAAGCATGATGTCAGCCAGCTGTCCCACCACATAAACCATAGTGGGGTCTCTATTTTTCCTATCTGGCTTCTTGAGGCATGCTTCCTTAATTTCTTTGCCATATATGGGAACATCTTTTATGGCCTGAAATAGAGGTATCTTGACACATATATGCTTCAACTGATCTAGGATGTCAAAGGTTGGTTCCTCCCTCTCTTCCTTTTGTTTAGCAATTTCCAACCTTTGAGGAAATGGTGGTTCTTGTGGGACTTTGCTAAATGGGGACATTCAAATGCTCCTCTTATTCCATAGGAAGCTCAGTGATAATGGGTGTGGAAGGAGCTGGCAAAGTAGTTATTGAATGCAAGTGGATGTCACTTACACTCACAACATATGCAAGAAATTGATTTGGATCAACAAAGTATACTGGCTGCTACTGTTGTGGTTTGTTATTTGGGTTAGGTGTGGGTTGAGCTGGTATTTGAGTAGGTCTAGGTGTGGTTGAAATTGAACTAGTAGGAGACATTATAGCAGGTTGTTGGGGCTGAGAAGGTGACTGCATGTAACTAGTTGTCTGTTTTGGCCATTGTTGTCCTCCCCTCATTGGGATGTTTGTTGCCAGTTTCCTGGAGGTGGCTGCCAATTTCCTTGAAACTATTGCCAATTCCCCTGAGGCTGTTGCCACTAGGGTGGAGATTTTTGGTGATTGGGCTAGGTATTTGGAGGATTATTCCAAGGCTATGGTGGATATCCTCCATAGTTGGATGGATATGGGGGTTGCCATTAGTTACTTGATGCATAAGAATTAAAATATGGTCCAACAAAGGATAATGGATCGAGTGGCATACCTTGTCTTATAGCCCATGGTCTCCTTTGTGCAATGTAGTAGACTTGATCATCATCACCTTGGATTGGTTTGAACTCAGGTGGGATCTGCTTATTGTCAATGTTAGCTACCATTTTACATCTGCAGTCCTTCTTTTGTTTGCAATGAGGGAAATATTCTATCAACCTTGCCTCTGCCTCCTCTTGTTTCTTCTTTGCTTGAAGTGTATCCAGCTGAGTAGCCAAATTGTTTATGATGTCTTGCTTAAAGTCTACCAGCAAGTGTGTAATCTCCATCCTTGAAACTCCATTGGTAGATGACTTACCCATAGAGGATTCATAAGCTCTCCCTTTCTTTGAAGCTACCCTAGAATAGTTCTGACATATCTTATTGATATCCTCCTAAGGGACTTGGGTGATATCTCTGCCTCCCATCAGATTGAAGGCATCAGTGCAGTTGTCATTAATTCCTCTTAGGAAAAACAACTTTTGTGATTCTTCATTGAGTGTGTGGTGAGGATATTTCTATAGGAAAAATAGATACCTTGAAATATAATCCTCCAGACTCTCATCTTCCTTTCGTTGCATCCTAAAGATGTCATCTCCTCTCATGTCACTGCCCCTACAATATTCCTTGTACTTCTCAAGGAACTTTTTCTTCATGTCATCCTAAGTTTCCATAGTATTTCTACCTAGGCTCATAAACCATCTTAATGTAGCCTCTTTCAAGGTGGTAGGGAACAACTTAAGCCTATGAGTATCAGTGGTATAGTCATAGCTTATGTAGAGAATATCAAACTCAAACAAGAAAGTATTAGGGCCTTTTGTGACAAGTCCATAGAAATTAGGAAGGATTGAAGCATGGATATTTTAGAGGTTTTCAACTTCATTCTGATGAGTAATGGGGAAAGGAAAAGCTAGTTGGTTAGGTCTATTTCTATTTGCATCACCCATGCCTGTCTGATGGAGTTCCAAAGAAAAGGGGTTCTCAATCTAATTTTGGTCTTCAAAGGAAGTGTTAGAATTGGTTAGATTGGGAAATGCATCAGCAAAAGGGTGTTCTTCTTCTTCTCCTTCTTTGTCTCTTAGCGGATTTTGATGCTCAACTAGCTAGAATGGATCAGGGTTATTAGGAAGGAATCTCCCATGAGCATCTCTCCTCCTTCCTCTATGCATACAGTATCAACTTAATATCAGCCAATTCACACAAAGAATTGGAAAAAGAATAGTGGATCATTACTTTCCTAAATGAGGGGTATACTAAGAACATAATTTTAGAAATACTACAACAAGAAAGAAACTATCAATGACTCCAAAGAACTCCCTAGTTTGACACCATCTCCGACAACGATGCCAAAAATGTTGGCCTCCTACAATGATTTAACAACTAAGCCATTCAAGCTATGATTTAGAGATTAGACCTCTAATTTGAATAGCTATCTTAATCATCATGAAGGTGCATTTAACTTGTCAACCCAGGGATGTAGACTTGAAATGGGTCAGCATAGCATGTACACTAGGAAGCCACAGTAGCCATATTCATTCTACAACTAAGAAAGATATAATTCTGAAAGTAAATTGCTTAGAAAGAAGTAACATAAGTGTTGAACATCAAACAACAACTATACTAAGTTGAAATACATGACAGAAATGAAAATCTAAGCAAACAAACAAGAAACTACTTTGTCTGCTTTGGCTATAGGAATAGTCATAGAATGGAATTCTAGTGGCTACAAGAACAGATAGTTGCCAAATTCGTAAGTATTTGCACATAAAAGTAACAACTAAGCTAAAGGATGGAATACTCACCAAGTGGGCCCCCTTGGATGGGTATCCCTTAAGGAAAATGCAAACGCAGATGCAACAAACTTATATCTTCATTTTATTCATTGGAAAGCATGATTATAATAGAGCAGCATAACTATATTACTGAAAACTAAGAATGTGAGTACAACATCAGATTAATCAACCTTCTAAGAAGAAGCATTCAAGTTTTTATTTATAGGAGGAAAAACTACTAACTAACTACCTAGCAAGGTGGTCAACTCCAACAAATTAGGAGGACACCACTTTAGGGAAAGCATAGAAAGTGGAAAGGAGGTTACGCATGCATGGAATCTGGTCAAGCTGGTTTGCCTTAACGTAGATCTAGCATAACAATAGATCTTATATTTGCTCAACAAACTATTATGACCATTTACAAGGTAGTTAAAATCTTCTATTTTAACTAGGAATTTCCCTCCATTGACCTTTGAATGATCACCTTGTTGAACTTTATGGCAGATGACCAATTGGAAAAATCTTCCTCAATTTTATAGGCTCTAATTATATCTGCATGACAACATTAGTATGCAAAATAATTGCATATCTATAGCTATCTTAAAGTAACATTCATTAATCCACATGTAAAATTAACATAGATAGTTCATATAGCATGTCAATGTCATTTAAAGGTTACAAAAAAAAGCTTATGCCCAATGTCTATGGTTTTGAGGAAATAACATGAAATTGTCAACATCTAAGTATCAAAGTTTAGGATAAATACAACAAATGGATAATAAAATCTATAAAAATTGAGCCATAAACTAGACTCATCAATAGTCACAGATGATTTCTGTGGTGGACTTAGGTGACACAAATTCCATCCTTGGTATTCAATGGCTACATTCATTGGGAAAATATTCATAGAACTTTCAAACTATGGAGCTCAAATTTAGAGCAATAGATGGCAGGAGAGTGGTGCTTAGAGGTATGACTACTGATCCACCAAAGGATGTGTCAGCTAAACACATGGAGAGCATCTTTCGACATGGTGAAATAGCATGGGCAGTAGAATGTTTGATCACCACTAAGGAGACTCCAGATTTAGGACATCCATATCACATTGACATTCATGAGTTATTGGGGAAGAATGACAAAGTGTTTGGAGAAATACCTCTAGGGAGGCCACCTGATCGATGATTTGAGCATGCCATTGAATTGGAAGAGGGGGAAAAATGAGTCATCACCACCCACTATTGTCATCCTAAGAAATTTAAGGATGAGATTGAGAAAGTAATTGAGTAATTGCTTGAGATGGGGCATATACGACCAAGCTCTAGCCCATTTTCTTCTTCTGTGGTCCTGGTGAAGAAGGATGGAACCATGCAGATGTGCATCGACATAGAGCTCTCAACAAGAAAAATATTAAGAATAGGTACCCGATACCTAGGATTGATGAGCTATTGGATGAGCTACATGGTGCAATCTACTTTTCTAAGATAGATCTTCACTCGGGGTACCATCAGATCAGAGTCAAAGAGCAGGATATACACAAAATAGTTTTTTGATGTCACTATGGACATTATGAGTTTTTGGTTATGCTATTTGGGTTGACAAATATACCTACTACATTTCAGTCATGCATGAACCACATCTTCAAAAAGTATGTGCATAAGTTCCTCTTGGTATTCTTTGATGACTTGCTCATATATAGCAAGACTTAGGAGGATCACTTGTGACATCTTGATGAGATCTTTACCATCATGGAGGAGTAGTCACTATATTCTAAGGCCTCAAAGTGTGAGTTCTTCCTTAGGGAGATTTTGTACGCGGGGCATGTGATCAATGCACAGGGGGTATAGGTTCATCAAGAGAAGATTCAGGCGATACTTGATTGGCCAACACCCAAGACTCTTACCAAGCTGTGTGGATTCTTTGGGCTATGTAGCTACTATAGGCACTTTGTGAGAGGGTTTTCACAATTGGGAGCACCTTTGAGAAATCTCACTAAGAAAGGTGCATTCAATTGGTTAGATGAGGCACAGTGATCTTTTGACAAGCTCAAGGAGGTGATGAGTAGTTGCCCAATCCTAGCACTTCCAGACTTCACCCAACCTTTTTTTCTTGAGTGTGATGCTTCGGGTGAAGGCATAGGAGAAGTCTTGATGCAGAATCAACACCCCATTGCTTTTGAGAGCTACAAGTTGAGGGGACCTAAGAGACTCTATTCCATATATGATAAGGAGATGATCACCATAATGCATGCATTGGCGAAATTCATATAGTACTTGGTTGGAGGAAATTTTGTGGTGAGGATTGACCACAATAGTCTTAGGTATTTCTTGGAGTAGAAAGATTTGAATGAGAGGCAACAAAAATTGGCTAGTAAGATACATGCCTATGACTTTGATATAGAATATGTGAAAGGGAAAAATAACATTGTTGTTGATGCCCTTTCCAGGAAGCATGTCGCTTGTTCAATTTTAGAGATTTCAACTGATTGGAAGTCTCTCTTGTTGTTTGAGTACTCCAAGAACAAATTTTCATGTGAGGTGATGGATGGACTAGTACGAGATGACAGGTACCGAGTGGTGGATGATTTGATCTTCTACAAAGATAGGATCTACTTTGTGTTAGAATCTAAGTTGAAGGAGAGGATACTATAGGCTTCACATGAAACTCCTCTAGTAGGCTATCAGGGCTATTTTAAGACATACATATAGGTCAGAGAGAGGTTCTCTTGGAAGGGCCTCAAGGAAGATGTTTTGAGACACATCAGGGAGTGTGTGACTTACTAGTAGAACAAGTCCAAGCATACACATTCGGTTGGTTTATTGCAACCCTTTCCCATTCCAGAGCAGAAGTGGGAGAGCATTTCCATGGAATTCATCACAGGTCTACCTAAGGTGCATGGGAGAGACTACATTTATGTGGTGGTGAATCGGTTGACGAAGTATGCTCACTTCTTTGCTATACCTACAGAGTATAGGGAACCACAAGTAGCTAAGTTGTTCTTTAGAGAGATCTTCAGGTTGCATGGGATTCCTAGATTCATAGTCAGTGATAGGGATAGTAGGTTCTTGAGTGCATTATGGTAGGAACTATTCAGGTTTGCAGGTACTTAGTTGACTCTGAGAATGAGTTACCACCCTCAGGCAAATGGCTAGACAGAGATTGTGAACAAGTGGGTTGAGGGGTACTTGCACAAATACATCTTAGGATAACAGAAGGCATGGATTAAGTGGTTGCATTTGGGAGAGTATTGTTATAAATATGACTTATCATATGTCTATTGGGATGTCTACTTTTCAGGCACTGTATGGATATGATGCACCATCATTCATGGATTTGGATTTTGGGGAGAGAAGGGCTCCTAAGGCCAAGGATTGGATCCAGGAGAGTCAAGATATCTTGAGAGAACTCAAGGACAACCTATAGGTGGCAAAAAATTAGCAAAAGACTTATGTTGATAAACACAGGGTTGAGCGCAATTTTGAGGTGGGGGACTTGGTCTACCTTCATTTGCAACCCTATAGATAGTATTATTTTAAGAAGAACGATGCATAGAAGCTTAAAACCTAGGTTTTATGGACCCTATAGGATTATCATGCGTGTTGGGGAGGTAGCCTATGAGTTGGACTTGCCAAAGAGCAACAAGATTCATAATGTATTTCACGTTTTGTGCCTCAAGAAGGCACTTGGATAACAAGTCACATCTTCAACGGAGTTGCCACCATTGGATGAGAAAGGACACTTGGTCCTAATTCCTGAAAAGATAATTGATACCGAGGAGAAGAGATTGAGGAATAGGGTGGTTAAGGAGTATTTGGTGAGATAGAGGGATTTCCTAGGAGAGGATGTCACTTGGGAAGGAGAGTAGATTCTTCATCATCCGAGTTTGCAATTGCTTGGGGACAAGCAATTTTGGGAAGGGAGAATTGTAATGTCCCCTTCTCAGTAGCCACTCAGAGATCGTTTAGCCTTTATTTATTCCCGAAGGCTAAATATGAGAAATAAGGGAATAAATATTAAATTAATTATTTGTAAAGTTATCTCAATAAATTAATATCATAAGATAGCTTTATATTTAATTAATTTAATAAAGTGACTAAAATAAATATTATATCATAAAGTCACTTGGCAATAAAATAATATTATTTTTTAGAAGCTTCTTGAAGGTGAATGAGAATTCTTTATAAGGAGCTCAATGCAAGCCATTTTCATCATGTCTTGATTTATTCTATTTTCATACTTGTGTGGTAAGAGATGAGTGCTTGCATTGCCTGAGGGTTTGAATATTCTAGGGTACTGGTTTCAGTTGTGGAAGATCAACCCTAGCTAAAGTTTGAGAGGGAGATACTTTGGTCTTCCATTTGAGCAAAATTTCATGGTATATGACCAAATTTTGGTGAATTAAAGAATTCAATTTTGGTGGATATATTTGTAGAATTTTGAGGAGTATTTACAAGCATTGGAGAATTCATTTTTTTCAGCTTGAGGTCATATTACAGTCACAAGGAGAAATCAATTTTTATCATTGGAAACTTGGAGAAATTGTGGCTCCTTTTGGTTCCTTGGTGTGACTCCTTGAAGGAAATTTTGGGATTCTCTTATTATCAGATTTGGGCGCAACATAACCAACAATATATCAAGTTCAATTTTGAAGATTAGGGCTTAATTTTTTTTTATTTTTAGTTGGAACAAATCGCAACACATCAGGGAATGTAAGCGTTGCTCCTTAGCATCAAAAGAGATGACTTTGACAAAGAATCAATTGAGTTGGCACAACAATATCATTTCAGATCAAGGTGACTTTCTAGGTTCCATAATTTATTATATAAATATTGTAACTACATTCTCATTCATAATTGAGTCACTAGTTATTAATTGATGAGTTCATTGTTATCTACTACAGTTTAGGTTGCATCTAGTCATTGCATGTCACTGTTACAATAGATAGAAGTTGTATGCCATATGATAAATATAGTTGTTTGTATCGATTTGAGATGATAATGCCTTATATCATTGTACATCATTGAAAAAGAATGTAATTGATCATATGCAATGATATACATGATTTTGGGGATTGCATATCAATTGTTTATCATAATGTCATTATGTTGTAGTTGTAAACTTGGATGAGTCAATCATCTTATTGCATTGGAAAAACCAAAAATTAGTATTGCACTACATCTCTTTTCCATTTTAGTCTTTAGAGCATTGCAATTAGAAGCGTTTTATATTTATGATATCATCATATGAATTGATAATACAAAAAGAAACCACAAAAAATAGTTGAAGAGTTTACAAGCAAAGTGTTTGACGAAATTTCGGAGCTTCAAAATTAAAAAAATTGGATCAGATTTAGCAAGGCTTCTTACAAGGGGCGTATGATAAAAGAGACTTGTCCATTTGAATAGAGGTTTGTGCAAGAAAATAAGGAGAGGTTGTGGCATAAAGGGAAGCTAGTGGATGAAGTAAAGTGTAGATCAAACATGATACACAAATGTCAAGGTAAGAAGGATGGAGGCAAGTTGTGAGAAGTGAAGAGGAGAGTGCATGGGTCATGCTTGAACAAAGAGGAATACATATGTATGTAAAATTAGTTGAAAATTAAATGAGAACCAATCAGAATAAGGGGTAGTGAGGTTACATACAAAGAGTGGCTAGAGTGATCATAAATTAGCTATGTGGGGCTTGGTACAAAGATTAATACATGAAATTTAAAACTCTAGATCAAATATTGTTCCTGATATAAATACAAAGGGTACGTGGGGAAAATAAAAGAAGGCAAGATGAATTATTGGGATTTGACATAAAGGAGGGATTGATAATTAAAAATTGACCTCCGGGAGAAGAAAATGAGAAGATAGATATTTGAATATGTGAAGCCAGTTTGTAAATTGAATGTAGTGAATGAAAGAATGTAATCTTGGTTTTGTGTATTTTTAATGTTAGGAATTCAATTATGTTTTGTTGTGTTCTAGTTGTTGTGATTCGAGTGTTAGTTGTAGGTGAGTTGGACTCTATCTATGTCACTAATACATCTCTTTTTGTCAACATCCCATGCTTAATCAAAATCCACATTAATGTAGGTCCCTTAACACATGATATCCTTGATAACATATGAATTACTCAAAATTACATTACAAATATTTGAAGACCCTTGTCACTGCAATCCAATAATTTCATCTTGTTGGAATAATGTTGTCATTGATGTCAAATGGTAATTGGATTGCTGTCAAAGGGGAGATCATTGGTAGTCTGGATGTCATTGATGACACTGGAGATGTTATAGGAAGATTGGTGAAGAATAATGGAGAGAAGAGCATGTTTTGCAAATGTTGAAAAAGTTATCATGCAATATTGGCATATTTTTATAGAGGTTAGTTCTAAAACTCTAAGGAGAAAATAGGCAACAAATCTGACATAGGTTTTTCAAGAGCTTTCCAATGGTGTGATTTGCATGGTCAGAAGTTGTGTAATAATCTTAAAAATTAATTAATTTTGCTCTTAGATAGAATTAGGGTTTAGTAGGTTAAACCCTAAGGGTTTCTAGTAATGGCACTAATCAAATTTTATATTTTAGTGTTGACTAGTAATCAACAGTTGAAGGTCTCTTAAGCCATAACTTAATCTTTTAAAGTCATCTTGGTGACCAACCCCTCCACCTAGCAATTACTGGCTTGAGAGGAAGTTTTTGATTAACGATAAATAGGTTTTGAAGGGTGCCTGAAACCCTTTTACAAAAAAGAAAGTGGAAACAAAGATAAAACAAGAGACTGCCCACCCATCAATAGCAAAAAAACAACCAGTTGATTAACCAGCCATCAACAAACCATCAAAAAACCAACATAACCAAAAAAACAAGGCCAAAAGGCCACTACATTAAGTCCTTGAGCACTTTAGTAGCCTCCATATCCTTGGCCGCCAGCCTATCATGCATGTCCATGATTTCTTCAACATCACAAGCAAGATCCTTCTTACCTTTCTTAGTTTTCGTCCTAGTACGAACACTCGAGCCAGTAGCTAGATCAGCCGAATTCACCTCCAAACCAACACCCTTCTCATGAACCAAGTTAGTATGAGCATCAAACAGACCTTCCCAGTCAACTCCATATCCTTCTGGTTAAGGAAAACCATACCCTCAACAAAGGCCTCCAACTTCTCCTTGCTTATATTAATGAGTGGTTCAAAAGGACAAAGTGATGACCATAGAGCATCGTGAATTTTCCATAAAGCATAAAGTAGCGCATCAAAGCCACCACTACCTCCCACCAAGTAGGTTTAATCTACATTCTGTCATATCCTCCACAATCCAAATGGACCATCCTAGCCCTTTCCTTGTCATGAAGGAAATTTTGCCTTGCATTTTGAGAAATGTTCTTGTCCCTGTAGAATTTTCTCCCGACCATGGACAAACCCGTAACCTCAGCAATAAAATCTTCATTAATGGTAGTATCTCTACCAAACATACTAACCACATGACCATTCTAGGTGTCAACAAACTCCTTAGACACCGAGGGTTCGAAACCATTCAGATGATCCAAGTAAGGAGTAGCACCACCATTCTATAGAATTTCCCAAACCTGGGGATTAGCTCTCATTTCTTCACAAGACAGAGGCTCTGTGCGACACCTATCCCCTCCCATCATCGAGTTACTAGCAGAGCACAAACATAGCACAACCAAAGCACTAGCCAAAAAACCACCCAGAAAGCGTGTGAGGCACTCGAAAGTAGTTCGAAAGGAAGTAATGAGCAAGGTACTTAGACAAATCACCAACAAAAGGAAATAATTTCCAATGATCACCCACCGTGCAAGAAGTCCCATCAAACAACAAGCTTCTTAATACCCACACAACCCTAAGATCAAGGAGATGGGTAATAATAAAAAAATAATGGATCTCATTAATAATAAGGCTCTTCAAATCAGTAGGAAGGATGCCACCCTCCCTCCACGAACTAGTCGACGACACCCCATAATTAGCCAACCAATTGGCTATAACATTAGCCTCCCTATAGGTATGGGAAATGTAGATTTCTTCAAATTCCTCACATAAAGAAATGGCATCAAATATAAAGTTGTTGATAGACCATGAAGGAGGAGGCAATTCACTATATTTAATGAATCACCTTTGATCCAAAGTTTAGAGACCCTCAAGTCCCTAGCCATCTTGATGCTATGATAGGTGGTTGCAACTTCAACAAGGTGGTTTGTCTAGATTCCCAAAGGGAGTGCCACCACTGGAACAAACCTACCAATGTGATCTCTCAACACTCCCTCACAACTAGTAGGACCCAAATTACCTTTAGTTGATCCATCAAAGTTGATCTTGAACCAACTTGGAGGAGGGGGAAGCCAAGCCACCCCATCCCTCACAATATTAGCCTTCTCCAGGGGCTTAGCAATATCAAAGGAAAGTTTCCAATTTATGGCCACCTCAACATCATACTACACTCTTCCCAAAATATCAATCTTATCCACCACCAACATTAGATTTTCCTTAATAGAGGACACAATTTTAAAGAAAAGGGAGAGAGGAGGAAGAGATGAGTCTCTGAAAATCCTATTGTTCCTCGACTTCCATAACCCGCAGAGAACATGAGGAAAAAAAAGAGACCATAGAAGCTTCAAAGAAGGATTGAGAGAGGGCGCATTCCATTGGAGCCACAAATCCTAGACGGAGGCAGGAAAAATCTACTCAATGTGCCAAAGCTTGAGAAAAAGAGACCACACTTCACAAGCATAGTTGCAACCAATAAACATATGCGAGCTATCCTTCATATCCATCATTCAAAGGTAGCATCTGCTCGGCATAGAGAACCCCCTTTTCCAAAGATTATTAATAGTAAGAATCTTATCTTGAACCAACAACCACATAAAAATGTTAATCTTGGGAATAAGCTGTAGAAACCAAACTAAGCCCCAATGAGGCCTAGGACCAACAATATCATTACAAGACTTAAATGCTGAAGCCATATAAAAGGTTCCACTCGGGAGTTTGTTCCAAATCACTTTATCCCTCCAATGAGAAATAGGGATGTGAATTCTAAAGAATTTAATAAAGAGGTCCAATAGCTCACAGAACACCTCATGAATATTCCTCCATTTCCCATCAATAATATAATCAGCCACATTCCTCCCAAATTCACAAATACAAAATTCCCTCTAGAGATTCACCCAAAAAGTTTCACGTAGAGGAAAATGCCCAAATTGCCAATCATCCCAAAAAATAATGTCACAACCATCTCCAACCACCCAAAATAAACCAACAAAGATCACCTCTCTAGCTTTAGACATTAAGTTCTAGAAGAAAGAGCTTGAACGAGGAGAGAAGTCCATATTTAAAAACTCACGCAATTTATCCACCTGAGGAATATACTTTGAGGCCAAAAATTGACCCCACTCTTCACCAAAAAGGAAATACCACAGCTGCTTGGCCACAAGAGCTGAATTAAAAGGCTTAATCCTATGCAGGCCCAACCCCCCTTGATTTTTAGAATGACACACCTCCTCCCAAGAGAATAAACTCAATCTCTTCTTAGCCTCCACACCTGACCAAAGAAAATTTCTCTGAATACATTCAATTTTCTCCCAAAACTTACGAGGAATCTAAAAGAGGCTAAGAGCGCAAACAGGAAGATTTTGAAGAGTAGATTTGATAAGCACCAACTTACCTGCCTGGCTAAGCAATGCTCCTTTCCAACCCACCAGCTTCACATTAAACTTGTCAATCAAACAATTCTAGAAGGAATCATGAGATGAATTAGCTCCAAGTGGAAAACCAAGGTAGGAAGAAGGAAGAGAGCCCATCGAACATTGAAGAATACCAACAATTCTCTGTTCTCTTCTATCAGGAGTGTTAAGGAAACAAATCGTACCTTTGGGAAGGCTCACCAATTGCCCTGAAGCTGCCTCATAATTCAGAAGGGTCAACTTAATAGCTTCGGCTTTTGCTATAGAAGCCTCAACCAAAATTAGGGTATCATCAACAAACTATTGGTGCTCACAAGGGGAGATGAAGAGGAAGGTCTCAAACCTTTCAAGGCACCCTCATTAAGCTTATGTTGCAACGATCTACCCAAAGCATTAGCAAGAATAATAAAGAGGAAGGGAGAAATAGGGTCCCCCTGCCGCACCCCCTGGAGCTTCTAAAAAAATCAGACGAAGAGCCATTCACTAGCACAAAGAAGGAAATGGTTGACACAAGGCTCCTAACTAGCTGAACAAAGGTCTCCTAGAAATGAAAAGCAAGGAGAACTTTAAACAGGAAGGCCCATGGTTTGATAGGAAGTTGAAGGTAAGTCATTTCGGTATTTGAGGTTGGTTTCGAAACCTTTGTTGGTCATTAATGAGGTTATCAAAACTTCCTTCTCGCTCGCTAGCGACAAAAGCTTTATTTTAAGATGAAAAGTGAAGAATACACTAAGGACGAAGAGTGTTAATATTTTATAAAGGTTATGAAACCTCCATCAATTATAGACATGGTTCTAAGAACTCCTCTTTTTGTTGATGGGTACGTGTCAACTTATGATTGCATCGCATTGGTTCTTCACATCACATTTTGAATCACCTTAGTACAGGCTATTTGTGATGTGCGATGAAGATCGATGGCTACATGGCAGTTTCTCATTGCATCTCTCATGTTCTTCACATCACATTTTCTATTCTTGAGTGCAATACAAACTTGTGATGTGTGATATTCAAGATCTATCAATGGGGGTTGAAGAATGAAGATCTGATGGTCACCACATGATTGATTCACATTGCAGTTGTGAACCAAAATGACATGGTCATGTAGACACTAAAAATTGTCCTAGGCCTATGACTTCTAAATTTTCCATCATTTCCCTTTCATTCTTGATAATTAAATAATTTTAATTATTTAATTATTTCCTAAGGTCATAAGTCTTTTATTAATTAAATAAATTTTATTTATTTAATTACATCACTAATTAAGTCCCTTTCTTTCTAAAATTAAATAAATTCTTATTTATTCAATTTTTATACCACTTTCCACTATAATTAAATAATTATTTTTGATTATTTAATTATTCATTAGCCTCTTCTCTCCTAAATTAAATAAATTTTATTTATTTAATTGGTCCACTCTCTTGAATTTTGAATTAAATCATTATTTAATTCAAAAGGGGTCCTCTTTGTCACATTCTTCTATAATTAAATAATTTTAAATTATTTAATTATTCATTGACTACCTAAATTAAATAATTTTTATTATTTAATTTCCTCTCACCTCTTTATCAGTGTCAATCCTTATCTATCCATGTCTCAATTAACGTCCACCCTTGATTAAATTATTTATAATTTTATCTTGACAATTAATCCTTATAATACCCTAACCCTATTTCATACCTCATCTTTTATTCTTGGCCATTGATTATTGACATCCAATCCTAGCCCTCAATTTAAAATTGTCTTTCCTATAAAAGACCTCCATTTTTCATTTTCAACCTATCCACAAGCTATCTAGAGTCATCTTGCTATCAAGTCTATCTACATCAAGTCAAGTGCATCCATAGTCAACTAGAATCTTCAATATTTTGCTAGTCATTGTCATTAGGCCTATTTGCATACTCAAGTAAAATCTGAGGGCAATTACTCATATCGAGCAAAATGGAGAAGTGCAATGAAGGTGAATCAATGGTGGCATGAAGATTTGGTAATATTGTTTTATGTTTTATGTCTTTATGCTTATTTGTGCTTCATTGTTTATTAGGGTTTGATTTATATGAATTGTTGCCTAACCTTGATAGTTTTAGCCCTGATTACATTGGTGAACTTGATGTGAAAGGAAAAAATTGTAGAGATCGTACAAAAGATTTTATTTTGTAGGTTACAAGTACAGATTGACGCAATCGTAAGCCAAAATGATGCAACCACGAGGTCGAACGACACAACTGATTTGTATTAGAACATACTTGGATTCTATCTAATTTCTTTAGTTTTCTATTAGATCTAGGTCATCTAGTTTTATATTTCATAGGATAACCCTAGTTGCATGTCATATTGGTCATTAGATTGTCTGGATTTGGGATATTTTCTATTGTTTTGCGGGTTCAGGTTCCTGTGACGTAATTAACTGTCTTTAGCCACAACTGCTCTTCTGGTTAACCACATCTGACATTGACATGAGCCACAATTGTTTTCTTGAGCCGCAATCAACATCCAAAATAATGTAGTCACAGTTCCAGTGACACAATTGCTTTTGGTTTTGAGCTACAACCACTTTTCCTATGATACAATTGTCTGATCAATTAAAATTTAGTCTTTCATTTAAAATTTCTAGTTTATATCTCCTGCATTTCATATTCTAGGGGTTTTTTGTTACTGACATTTGATTTCCAACACATGGCATAGGTGGAAAGGAGACATCTTACTTGACATTGCTCATTAAACTATCTTGTATTCTTTTCATTCACTCATTGGTATTAAAATTAAACTTGCATTTACATGTCATTGGGCTTAAATTTACCTTAATTTGCATTTCAATCATTGGTTAAAAGGAACTTGCATATTCACTCATTAGTGTAATAACCTTGCATCAAGTGCCTTTTCACATATTGCTTTGAGGGTTAAAAAGAACAAGTGTTTTCATTATCTTGTGGTTTGCATCTTGCTTCTAGGTGTGTATGCTCTTCTCTCTCACCATTTGGTGATCTTGAGAATCAAAAACATCTTTTAGAATTTTGTATAATCACACACACATTTGGTTTTGGACTTAAAATGAACATCATGTGAGTGTGAGAAAAAGGTGTTGTGTATGCTCTCTCCTCGCTCTTCGTACAATCTTGGAGATCAAAAACAACATACTTGTCTTGCTTTTGTTTACCCTTAGAGGGCTTGGCTTGAAAAAGGGAATGACCCAAGTGATACTGTGTTTCAGTCTGCTATATAAATAATCATGATTGTTGGGAAAGTCTTCAATCACCTGATGTAGATGTCCTATGCAAACAAGTGCCACCCTCAGTATCCATGTGGTACATCAAAATCCTTTCTAACGAAGGGACTGGGAGGCCTCCTTTTTGGAGCTAATCTTGCCTCACATATAAGCATCGTGTATTAACCCCAAAACACAGATTAAGAACCATTGTTTTAGTGGCCAAAATCCTTTTACTTGCTAGCACAATAATGATCATTTTGAAGTCACCCCACATCTTTACTATTCATGTGTAGAGGTAGAAATTCCTCTTCGGGGAATTGAGATTTGGTGAGTCTGTTCTGTGTAAGGGGAAGCCAGTGCCACCAAGTCTCTAGCTATCCGCCTTGTTTAGTCGGTTGGAAATCCAAGTGGGGATCTATCAAGTAGTATCTCTTAAGAAGCCTAAGTTGTGAAGTATTTTAAAAGTATCTTCTTACACATTTAAAAATTTTACACATTCAGACTAGACAAAGGCAAGTGTTTTTAGACTGTTTGTTGTGTATTCCAAAATCAAACTTCACAAAATCACCACAAATTATGTCAAAATTCAATCAAAATCAAGTGAGACACACTGTGAACCACAACTGACTGTCCTTCGATGCAACTATGACACAAAAAACCACAATTTCCATTTCCAAAAAGTCACAATTGACTGTCATTAACTGCAAGTAAGATCTGAAGTGACACAATTTCTTATCACCAAAATTTTTAGGGGAAACTAAAATAAATCCATTCTTTGATCAATCCTGAGCATTTTTTGAGTCTTTGATCACAAACTTGCAAGACTGTCATCCACTATCTAGCTATTTATCTGTCATTGCATACCTTGCATTAACTATAGGCAAATCATTAGGGCATCCTTTAGGTTGCATATACCTTGTTGTGATCATTAGTCTTGGAAACTTAGCAGACTTGAGACTAGTCCATAGTGACCAAATCAGATTTGTCTTGACTTCAACCTTTTCCATCTTTAGTCTTTTTTCATTTAGGTTGGTCTCTCAACTCACAAGGCTAGTTTGAGACCACCTTTGTCAAACCTTGTCATTTAGTCATTACCATCATCGAAGTCTTGATAAACCAAAATTTTAACCTTGGATACCTTAGTTTGGTCAAACAACCTTACTTTGGCTTTATCATAAGGTGCTTATTAGTACTACCTTAGTCATTACCTTAGATCATATTACCATCCCCAACCATCATCCTTTTACACTTGCATTCCATTTGGCATACTTTATACATCATTCAAGACTTTGATCTCATTGATTCTTAGTCTTGGTATCATCCTTAGACATCATTTATACCTCAAAAAATCCAAAAAAATAGACATCTTGCATGGACATTGCCATAGCTTGGACCTCATTGTGACACCATCCTATTGACATCTCAACATCTTGTCACTTTGAATCCATAACTTGGTATTGTCCTTAGGCATATCCTTTATCTCACAAAACCTTAGTCTTAGTGGTACCTTGGTCATCTCTAGGCATACCCTTGCATAGTCACCTTATACATCACACCAAATCATCTCCATATCCATTCCCTTTTGTAAGTATTACATGGTTGAAACTAGGTCACAAAGGAAAAGAAAAGACATGGATCCCACCAGACAATGAGTTTGTCAACCCATTTGCAAACTCCTCACATGGGACACCTTGACCATACAAATTCCTATTGGATAAATTTGTCACTAGAGACCAAAATGGAAACATTGTCGTAGAAGAACTAGAGATCGTTACACAAGATCCTGATTTTTCCTCTTTTGTGGATGAATATTTGGCACAACACCCTCAAAATTACTTGGCTAAATATTGATAGAAGGTGCTACATTACCTCCTGGGTTTGACGTCAATATATTATGAGCATCATCCAAACCCATCAACTAAACTTAAGGAAATAATACAATAGTCTCTAATGGCTCTATTTGGCAAGTTAATACATCTATGCCATTAGGAGGAACTACAAAAGACACAACAATTCACACCTTCCTATTTGGCCCACAAGGCATGACAAAAGGAATGACCTTCAACATGACATAGCCTATGTCACAACCCTTTGGCATGTCATTTACCATAGGGGAATCATCCTCAAGTCCATTTGGCACAAACAATACAACCAAGAAGCCAAAGATAACCATCAACACAACAAATGCCATACCAAACATAGGGGCTTCTCAACACATCACTACTCATAACATGCAATTTGGCAACCAAGGACCTATCCCACAATATGTCAATCAAAATCCACATGGACATGCTGTTACAAGCTCATGGCATACACAATCCAATCCACTTCATAACACTCATATTCCAACACCTAACAAAAACATACCAAACCAAAATGCAACATACATATACACTTCCAATACACAAAACCAAAATCCATCCTATACACAGATACCAAACCAAAATCCATCCCATAACATTGGGTTTCAACATGCCAACATAGACCCAAACAACACACAAAACAAATCATTGACTCAAGTGGATGTCTTACAAACACAAATGCTTGCCCTCCAACAATAGATGGAAAACATGCAGATGTCTAACAAGAAGACCTATTCGACCAAAGACTTATGTCCTTATCCATTCAACAAGAGTCTATATATATGCCACCCTTCCCGCATGGCTATGTTATACCTAACTTTCCTAAGTACAAAGGAAGGAGCAATCCTATTGAACACATAAGGGAATTTTACACAACTTGTATAGACATTGCATACGACCCTACATACCTTATGAGACTATTTCCATGAAGTCTCAGGGGCATAACACTTTTGTGGTTCACAAATTTACCGACTGGCATAAGAACATGGGGAGAACTATCAGAAAAGTTTGTAGAACACTTTACCTTTAAAATTGACAATGAGATCACAATAGCCACCTTATGTCATACCACACAAGATGAAGGAAAAAAATTGTAACCTTCTTTCAACATTGGAGAGGTTTGGCTAGTTGATGTCCAGTCAAGATACCAAAAACAAAACATTGTCATGTTCATAGAAAACCTTAATTCCCACTAGAATCATGAACTACAGATGTAGTGTTGCACCTCATTCATTGACTTAGTGGAAAAAGGCATTATCCTCAAAAATGATTTTATAGACAAAGGTGAAATCAAGATGTCCAACAAGAACACAAACACCCAAAACACCTCAAATGACAAAAACAAATATTGGGCTTGAAACAAGAATGTGACTAATTATGGAATTTTCAATGCTAAGACTATACATACGAGTCCTATTATTATACTTAGAGGGCCTAACATATCCAACAATTCACCAAGAATCATTGACCAAACTACCAATGCTATCCAAAATACACAACTGTATACACCTAAAAATGGTCACATCACAATAGTCTGGTAATTAATTAAATATTTTTAATATTTAATTAAATCTCTGAATTCGATCTACATTGTTCATTCTTTCATTTCGATTAAATAAATAAGTTTATTTAATCACTTATCTTATCCATTTCTTAATTAATTAAATAAACATTACGATTTATTTATATTAATCATTTAATCTTGGCTTGGATATTTTATTCAAATAAAGATTAAATATTCCTCTCTTTTAAATATATTCTTCTAATATCCATTCACCATTAAATATTCTAAATATTTAATTTAATTCTTCTAATATCCATTCACAATTAAATATTCCAAAATATTTAATTAATTCTTCTAAAGTCACATCACAATTAAATATTTCAAAATATTTAATTAAATCTTCTATAGTTCTAAAATCAAAAATCAAATTCACATAAATGAAATTAAATAAATTTATTTATTTAATAAATTTGGGAATTATCTTCAACAACCGTGAAACAAACTGCCAAAACAGAAAAATTAAATTTCTCTGTTCCTATGCAAGCTTGTTCCCATGGGTTGAAGACAAGCATCCATTCTTCTCTCCAACCTCCCAACATCTTCCATCTTCCTCTCAACCTCTCCATCTCTCACCATTCAAACTTACTAGACAACCTCACAGCCGTTGATCCTTGCCAGCCAGGATTTTCCCTGCAAAAAGCTATAAAAGGACTGTCGGGTCTTTGAAATTATATAGAAGCTTTCAACAGAGAAACTATAGTCAAATAGCTCTCAAGCATCCATAGCATAGTCTTACAACATCCATAGTTTTTAATATCATAGCATATCATGGCCAATCATCCACATAGTTTAGTTTCAATTTATAGCCCCTGTGCATAATCCACAGCCCCTGCACATATCCGTATCAACATTCTCACCTCCACCAGCATATAGGATAGAGAACTTCCTTTGCATACTCATTTTGCAGATTGCCATTTGGAGAAGCGAAGCTTACACAATCTGAGAGCAACAGTTTCGAACAAATCTCTGGAGATAGAGGAAGATGGAACGCCTCTGAAGAATTCTTGTTTATTCAATTTCATTTCAATTTCTTCAGTTTAAAGTTCTATTATTTGTGTTTATTGTTTTCATTTTGATTTACATATTAACATTTACACAACAACAACCAAGAAGGAAGTTTCTAATAAAACATCAATACACCCCCTTAGGGGAGCCGATTGAATCAGTCTTTAAACAACTCTTACAACAAAATGTTATACAAATTATTGAACCAAAAAATATGATCCTAGATAGTTTAAACCATCTTGGTGGGATGACAATGCCTTTTGTGACTACCATTGAGCCAAAGGACATAATCTATCACAATACCGACAACTAAAGAAGTCATACAAGACCTTGTGGAAAATGGCACCATTAAACTCAATAGACAACAACAAAAATCTTCAAATAGTGACCATAAAGTTTTTACCGATCCTTTACACGACCATGGAAAAGGATAGGCCTCCAGCTCGAGAAATAAGACCAATAATAATTCAACCAATTATACTAATGCCAAATATGACTGCAACCATACTACTATCATAAATCATATTCGATCTGCTGATGAACATGTCAATACCATTACTATAAAGAAACCACCTAAATGTGGTGTCAATACTTGTCTCACTAAGGTGACCTTTCAAGGCCCTCCTCTGAGCCAACAACAACAACCACCAAAATCCCAATACAACTTGCATGACCAATTGGGGAAGAATCCCGCACAAATCTCTATTTTGGAGCTATTGCATATATCACCTGACCACCGAGCTATCCTTGACAAAGCCTTACAAGACACAACCCTCCCCACTGACCTTGATGTCAATCATTCCAGGAAATGGTAGGCTACTTGACCAATTCCCATCATGCCACCTTTTTCGAACAAGACCTATTCGACTGAAAAGACAAACCATAATGACCCTTTACACCTTGGATTCCTTGTCCATAAAACTAAAGTTAGACGAGTCCTCATAGACGATGGAGTAGGGTTAAACATTTGTACCTTGAAATTGGTTAAGATGTTAGGATTCTTGAAAGTGTGTGTAGACACCACTAAAATCATTGTTATCACAACATATGATCACTAGCTCATTTGATTGCAAAATTTGACCAAAATTTCTGACGAAAGATGTATAATTTGATGTATTGTCGGGTACTTGTGATATTTAATGTGTAATTTTCAATTTTTTAAAATTTTATCCCCGATGTTTGTTGAAATTTCGACGAACATGGAAAATCATAAAAAAATCAAATTATGGCCGACATAAATAAAAGTGATTTCGCTTATTTATTGCGACAATGTTTTGCTATACTTGCGAATTTGCTCTACTTGTGATAGTTTGTGGAGAACGAAGGATGATTTTCTTGGGAAAAATCAGAAAAAATCAAGAAGATATCGCCAGGTTGAGGGTAGTCATTGTCTTTTTCCAGAATTCATTTGTGAAGTCATATTTGTACTTCTAGGTTTGAAAATCATATTTTAAAGCAACATTTCATCAGATTTCATTTTTAGACTTGTGCATTTTGAGAATTTCATTTCCAAATTTTGTTGTGCAAGTTCAATATTTTGATTTGAGGAGTCTAATGGTTGGAAATCATAGTAAAATCAGAATTTAATAAGTTTTGGAATTAGCATTTTAAAGTGTTTTTTGGGTTCATTAACTTCAGACTATCTTCTCTTTTGCAGGGGTGGTTGCATGCCAAATTTTTTTGGTGCAAAATATAAGAATTATTAGATTTTGTTACTTGTCTATGATTAAAAATTATTAGAGTTTGAGTTTGATACTTTTTTAAGATCTAAATATTCAAGCTTGGTAAAGAAAAATCATGTCAGATAATATTAGTGCAGAACAAAATGAACAAACAATTGCTAGAATGTGGGCTAGATTGAAAAGAAAGGGTGATGGGAAATGTTATTGTCCTCGCAATAATTACAAGGGCTTAAAGATGAGAAGACTTTTAATCACAACAACTGAGAAACATTGTAGGAAACATGGTCACGTTGAAGGGGGCATGATTATCATCCATTGGTAAGTTGTTCATTATATGTCTTTATATTGATTGAATTTGTAAATGTTTTTATCGTTTTAACATTTCTATATATATAAAAAATAACTTGATCATGATCATGGTTTATTTATGTCGATCATTATTATAAAGGTGGGGCGCCCTAGGGCACAAGATATGGATTATCACACCCCAAAGAATGTGGTTTTGCAAGCGGAGGAACATGGAGCTGTGAATATCGAAGATGAAGTTAATGATCCTATGGTAGAAGATGATCATGTGCCAGAAAACACAGTTCAAGATGATGGCACAAATACATTGATCCATGACACATTTAGTATAGTTGACGCGATGATGATCGAGATGACTTTTATGATGTTCATGATTTACCTATACTTGAGAAGGTATATGAGCCCTTTATGAAGGCTCCAAACAACTTCTCTCTCTCGCTTGTATTGTTGTCAGGAACTTGAAGGTTATGAATGGTTTATCCAACATATCAATCCCATGGATGTTAAGGTATGCCATATATGTCATATTTTTTCATCTATTTGTGTTGTTAGTTCATCACTAGTAAATAAAGGATGAAATATGTGCCATTAATATTCTTTATATTAACAAACTATTTTTTTGTAGATTGATTGGTGAATTATACTACCCATCAAATATTTTACCTTGCTCATAATGAGATTTATCTCGCTATTATGAGTATATCGAATGGAGTATCAAGCAATAGATGTATGTCCCAATGATCATATTATATATCATAAACAATAAGAATTTGCAACAGAATTCCCAGAATGTCATATCAGTAGATATCAAACAGATCAACTAACAAAAAAGGTGCCTCGCAAGGTTCTTTGTTACATTCCCATTATTCCACGTATGCAACGATTATTTAGGTGCGAAAGCTTAGCACAATTTATGGATTACCATACACGTATTAGGTGAGATGACATTCTTCTAATGCCTGGATGGTTCTGCATTTATGACATGTGGAGGAAAAATGCCCACACTTTAAAGAAGAACCTCTAATCTCGTGGTTTCACTGGCAAAAGGAATGTTGTCAATCCATTCGGGAGAGTCAGACTTATTTACCGGTAGCCTATTTTTGTTATCAACAATAACATTTCTTCATGGATGTCAATAAAGAGGGAGCACATAATGTTATCAATGATTGTTCCAGGTATTTGTTTACATCAATTTTATTTAACATAGTAGCATCTCATTTGTCTTATTTGTTGTATAATGACTTATATTTTTTTCATGTTCAATAGTCATGTACATTAATTTATATATATTGCAGTAAAATGGTTATAATAATTATGTAATGTTTATGTTCATTCAACTAGGTAAGCACCAAGTTAAAGATATGAATGTATATATTGAGCCTCTTATCGACGAGTTACTAAAGTTATGGAATGACATCACTATGTATGACGTCTCTAGACCAATAGGACAAAGACAATTTCAATTCCATGGTAATGCTTGTGTGGAAAATTCATGATGCCTTAGGGCTAACACATTTTTGTGGTATGTTATAACATTCGACTGCACTTTAACAATATTTAATTTTATGAAGTAGATATCATGCATGTTTTTAAAATAATCTATTCATTATATATAATTATAAAATTGACATATTTAATCTAATTATATATGATCTTGCAGGTCTTCAAACAAAGGAAAAATTTGCATGTCCAATTTGTGGTCCAAAGATGAAATCTTTCCGTTCAACAAGTTTAGAAAAGGTGTGTTTGATGAGTATAGGCACTTCCTCCACATAAATCATAAGTATCGAGCTACTAAAAAACATCTTTTCAATGGGAAAGAAGAGATTACATCAAAACCATGAAGAATGACACCTCGCCTATGGAAGTTGGAATATAATAGAATTAATCATCAAGGTTATACATCGGATCAAATTGTTTATCTATCATATATGATATGTTTGGAATTTATATTTTTATATTGTGTTTTGTTTGCTCATGCTGTAATTGGCAATGATTGTCGTTGTTAATTTGTTTAACTTATATGCTTCATGAAGGTCATCAAGACATTAATGGCCAGCTTCCATAGGGAATGAAAAGTTATCCTAGACAATTTAGTAGGTTGCCCTACTATGAGCAACTATAAATTGTGCATTTTTTTGATACAATGCATATCAGAAAGAATATAATAGAAACATTATGGAAAATATTGGATGGAAGACACGACAAAGAAAAAATTGTCAAAATTTGTAGTGACATTGAGGAAGCCAATCATCCAATGAAAAATCTCATTCAATTAAATAGCGATGAAGACCAAATTAATATAAGCGCCCTTCCTTGGTTATTAACAGAGCAACAAAGCAATGCTATAAAAGAAGTCATACGAAAAATTCGATTTCCCACAGGATTTGCTACGAACATAAACAATATCATAACAAAGAAAGGTGAATTTGGGTCACGGATGAAAACGCATGATTGGAATACCTTCATTAAGGTAATTATTTTGGTATATTATATATATATTTGTATACTGCATGTACTTTTCAGTGTATTATGTTTACTACTTTTGGAAAAATAATGAAAAAATCATTTTATAATTGTTGCAGTACGTTCTACTTCTATCTCTCCCAGACAACTTCGACAACAATGTCAAGAAAGTTATATATGATCTTGGAAAATACATGAGGTAAGTAGTGATATTTGTTCAATTCATTGTATAGATCTTATAATTTCCATTTGTTTTACTTGTTATGTAATATATTGTATATTGTTGTTAAATCTCGTTAATATATTTTCACCTTGAATCACTTATAGATGGATGTCATCTAAAGAAATCCATAAAGAAGATATAAATTATTGGAAGAGAAAAATTCCTCATCTAATGTGTGAAATGCAAAAGTTTCTACCTTCAAAAATTTTCAATGCACAAGAACACTACCTCATACACCAAGTTGAGGAGATTGAATTGTGTGGACCTGTACACACAAGGTCAATGTAGATGGTTGAGAGGCACTTGGAATTTTTGTAGGCTTTGGTTAGACAAAGAGCACATCTTGAGGGTTCTATGGTGGAGGGATATATGGTATACCAGACCATGGTGTACATTACTGAATATTTTTCTAAGTTTGCAGCAAAGATCCATGTAGATCACATTTGGGATCCCAACTCCATTAACAAATTCGAAGGGGAGTACCTGATGGGGAAAGGTAGATTAAGGAAAGTGAGAGGTAATTATAATAAATTTTACATTTAGTTTTTATGTATATTGTACTTATTTAATTATTAATCTTCAATATACATCAATTATAAATTAAGTTCGTATACTGTGGTAATTAACTAATTGATGTAGACCTGGGAGGCTCAACTCAAAAAACCTATCAAACTTCCTTTAAGAGGATTCCAAAAAGTTTAGAATAGCCACTTTAAACAATCCAAACAACTCTCAAAGCCTGACAAACAACATAAGTAAAATTTCACACTTTGCCTCCTTGAATCCTTGTAGGAGTGCAAACCTATTTTTGCCCAATAACTCAAAAATTTCTCAAAACACTAGACAAACCCTTAATGGTTTTAGACACCCATTTTTGTGTTATTAAACATAATTCAAGGGAAAGTACAAGTAATTTGGACCAAATCACCAAAATCACCCTTTCTAGGTTGTGCTGATTAGGCCTATTTTACAAAGCAACTAGTCTTTAAACTTGTCATATGCCCATTAAATATTGGGGAAGAAATTTTTATGCATCCAAACCTCCAAATCCACAAAAATATTCCACTTGTATGACCAGATTCTTTCCAAACCCAAAAACCCTTGTTTTAGGCCAAAATCATGAGGGTTTATTCAATCTCGTACTTCCACGACCTCCCAGACCTCAAAAATAACCCAGACACAACCCATTAGGCCTACACATGGGTAAAAATTCATAAAATCAGATCTCCCATATATATTTTGTTGAAACGTAGGCTTGAACCTCTCATTTCACATGTTTTTCCTCACAAAACTCTTGAGGACAACAACTATACCTTCTTTATTTCTCGTCCTATGAGGGTTTACAATGATCACTTTATGCCTTTTAAAGGCCTTTACACCTCAACTTTCGAACAACCACCTCTACAACTAACTTTTTAAACTTTTATGATTACATGAAACATAAAACACAGTAATTTCAAGGTTGTTAACATCACTATTGAAATGTTTTAATTTTTTGAATTTGTTAACGTCGTTTGTGAATTTCAATTTTTTTGTTACAGTTGGTTGAGAGTGGGATGCACTACATTTGTATGTCACAAATGTTGGTGTAATTAATTAATTAATTATTACACTAGCATAAGTTAACTTAGGTCATAAATCATTTAGTCCTAGGTTGCATCATTTAATAAGTGGGATAAGATTCCTTCTAGAACTTATCTCATCATTTAATGATCATCTCCATAGGGTTCACATGTTGTCACATGTTGTTAGATTATAACACTTGGCAACATATCATGCATATTAGGGTTTACTTCTTGCCTAAATAATCAGGCATCTTGATCATTTGTAACATATATCATTTTCATCATATCAATAGAATCTTTAATTAGCATTCCATTGTTGCAACACTTCTCTTTGTGGTTGATTATCTTTCATGGCTAAAGTCCTTCATTGAAGATTCCAGAGCTTCAAGGGTTGTGCATCCATTAATCTCAACATGGTATCAGAGCTAGTCCATTGAAACATCAACCCTTGATCCAGGAAGTTGGAGTGCAAGATTCTTGCAGGCTTGGAGTTTTATTTTGCAGGCTAGTTGGTTCTACCCGAGAGCTAAGCTGATTTTTGGTGCAGATCAGGCTCTCTCCAACCTCTCCATTGCGACTAGAAGGCCTCAAAACCCATAGATCGCCTATTCATTTGCCAAAATCAAAGTAGATTCAACCGGGAGCCTTTGAGGTATAATCTAGGGTTTGCAATTTTTGTACAAATCCATACATGTTTGCAGAAAAAAATATTCCCTCTCTGTCCTCCATCAAGGAATTTTTTTTTTTAGAAAAAAAAAAAAAATCTGGCTATTATTGGGCAATTTTTTCTATAGTTATCGCAAAAATTATTCTGCAGAGTTCGACCTGCTATTATATTCTCCGTCGGTAGAAAAATTATTCAGGAGGCTATAGTTTTGGGGTTAATTATTTCCCCCATTGACATTTTAATCGACATTTGTTTTTTGATTTTTTGAATTGCAAATTATTTGCAATATTTAAAAAATCCTATTCACCATTGGGCTTCGCAAACTTGTCGGCCCCTATCACATTTGCGTCGTCGACCCCTGTCACATCTGGTTGCCGGCCCGTCCCATTGCCGACTCATCGTTTGCCGTCATCGCTACGCTGACATCATCTGTTGGCCACCACTCTCGCCGATCACAATTTCTGGCCACCGATGACCACCCATTCTCCATTCGCTGGTGAAGTCTCTGACCGTCGAAAACTTAAGCCCTCGCCACGGTTCCATCGCCGACCTCCAAGCCGTGTTTCCTCTGCTGGCCGCGCCACCAACTCCGCCATCGAATTGCTGCTCTGACGCCGCCCGCCCAGTGGAGATTTTTTTTAAATTGTGAGCGCCGCCCACGGTCACATCAACGACCAAGAGCCCTGATTTTTCAGCCCCTAGGTGCTTCATTTTTGTGCCTTGTTAGCCAGTGCATCCCCAATCAGGCAGATTTCTTCTGGAGGCCATATCTTCCACATACCATATCAAAAATTCGCAAACGATATATCATTGGAAAGGTATTTCTATCTACTTTCTAATGGTGTGCTATGTTTTTCCAGATTCTACTCCTATAATATTTTGTTCTTAGTTGAAGTGGAAACCCTAATTTTTTGGGTTTAGAGGTACTTTCTAGCTTTTCAATTTGTTTCAAAAGCTTCACTTCAGTTAGTAGTTCATCAGATATCTGCACTTAGATTTTTTTTGTCAGAAATATTTGTCTTGGATTGTTGTTCTTCTCCAATGGCCGAAACAGGATTTGAGATTCTTACTCCTCACAACTATCATACATGGAAGGTCAGCATGCAACGACTTCTTTGGTCTAAGGGACTTTGGTCCACCTTGAATGAGAATCAACCTCATCTCACTAGAGAATATGAGAAATTTCAGCATCAGACCAAGTGTGAAGAGGCAATGGGGATCATTGCTCTACATGTATCTACCTCTTTGTTCTTCCATATTAAGGGGTGTTAGACTCCCAAGGAGGTTTGGGACAAGATCAAGGATCTTTTTGGTTCTGTTAGTGATGTTCGTGCTTTACAATTGGAGTCTGAACTTGCCTCACTTGCTGTTGATCAATTTCCTTCCATTGAAGACTACCTAGTAAGGTTTAAGTCTTTATGAACTCAGCTTTCAGGTTGAGGCAAAGATAAGACTAACAAAGAGTGCATCTTTATGATTTTATCTAAGTTGAGAGGTTCCTTTTCCTATTTTTCTACATCTTTCTATTCCACCATGGATGGTCTAGGAACTAGTTTTGTTATGCCATCTTTTGAGAATTTTTGCGAAAGGCTAACTAGAGAGCAGTCCAAGCTGAATCAGGCTGATACATCCACAAAGTCACATGCATTGGTGGAAGGACCATCAAAAGGAAAGGGTAAGCATAAGGGAAAATCAAAGACAAGAGCTTCTTTTGAATCATCTTTTCAGCCTAAGGAAGACAAGCCAAAGAGGGAGAGGCCCAAGTGTAACTTCTACAATGGGCTTGGTCACATTGAGGATAACTGTTTCAAGAGAGATACATGAGCTTCGAAAAATGCTTAGAGATCACAATATCACTCTCCCACCTACTATAGTCATATCTCCTCACTCCTCTCATGAAGAGTCATCATCAGGTATTGCTGGCATTGCTACTGCTAACAATCTTGGACATGGAAATTCTTTGATAACTACCTTGGTTGATAATAGAGAAGGATGGGTACTTGACTCTGGTGCTTCTTAGCATGTCACTTCTTCTCAGCATCATATTTTGTGGGATACTCTAAGGCCTGCCAACTTTGATCGAATGTTCACAACCAATGTAGATTTGTCTATGTTGCTGGTCTTTGTGCTGTTGATCTTGATGGAAGGAGGTTGGACGATGTTGTCTACATTCCTTAGATTGCTCATAATTTGTTGTCTATTTATCAACTTGCTCAAGAGGGATTGAAAATTGAGTTCACTTTAGAACTTGCTATCATCATGGATAGGTTTTATTTCCTTGTTGCCTATGGTCAAGCAGATCATCATTCCAAGGTCTACAAGTTCACAACATTTTGGGATCGAGATCCTCCTGTTCCTGACTCTCCAGATTCAAGGGTAGGAAGCACATCATCCCCTCCTCCTCACCAGGGTTGTGGAGGCTGGATTGACTTGGCTCTTTGCATGGTACCATCTTCTTCCTTAGCCACCTCTCAGTTGAGATTTGCTTCAGTAGGGATGGATACATTCACTTCTTTAGACTTGTGGTACATGGATGGGTTCTCTTCAGGTCTATCTGACTTGGCCGCTCAATTTCACACTAGTCTTGAGGACATTCTAGAGGGGACTACTCTCCTTTATGGGGGGGCTATCTAGTCCACATCTTTTTTTGTATATATGTGATGGTTGTAGTCCTTGGGGGGATAATGTTGAGTCCTCCAAACATCACTCTTCCATCCTTCTTTCTTTTTATCTCCTTTTTGGAGAGGGGTTTTGTTCCCACTGGGTTTTCCCCTTTTCTCTGGTTGTGGGAGATTTTTTGCATCTTCATGTACATGGGTACCTAACATGGCCTTGTAGCTAGGACCCATCATAATCTTGCATAATCATTGCATTTTTCCTCCCTAAGTTGAACTTATGGGGAGGTGTTGGTGTAATTAATTAATTAATTATTACACTAGCATAAGTTAACTTAGGTCATAAATCATTTAATCCTAGGTTGCATCATTTAATAAGTGGGATAAGATTCCTTCTATAACTTATCTCATCATTTAATGATCATCTCCATATGGTTCACATGTTGTCACATGTTGTTAGATTATAACACTTGGCAACATCTCATGCATATTAGGGTTTACTTCTTGCCTATATAATCAGGCATCTTGATCATTTGTAACATATCATATCATTTTCATCATATCAATAGAATCTTTAATCAACATTCCATTGTTGCAACAATTCTCTTTGTGGTTGATTATATTTCATGGCTAAAGTCCTTCATTGAAGATTCCAGAGCTTTAGGGGTTGTGCATCCATTAATCTCAACAGCAAACAATCTTGATTGGATGGCGGTATGGATTGAATGATGTCAACAATCTGATTGCGCATTAACATGGGAAAGTGTGGCTTCATTGGTTAAAGAAGCTCATCGTAATGGAGATTCAATGTTACACAAAGGGAAATTGATTTATCATATGGTTTAAGAGATAAAAAGGTACATATAAATATATTAATCACCCATATTATTTAATTATTTTCAATTATATTGATGTATATATATGTTGAGTTTTTTTCTTTGCATACATTCAACCAAGAATAAATATATTTATCAACTGACGATATTGCAATATTTTTTTCATGTTTGACATATTGTAGGTGAATTACTACAAGGCTATGTGGTGCAATGGTCATAAATTTTGAATCAAAAAGTTGGATGACACGAAGAAAACTTGTGATTCTAGGATAACTGCAGTGTTTCAGGTGACTAATGTTTCATCTAGAAGTGACATACATCCAAAAGTCTTAGAAAATCAATACTATGGGATTTTGGATGATATACTTGAGTGTTACTTTAAGTCTTTCAAATTAGTTCTGTTCATTGTCCTATGGTACAGGCTACAATTGAATGAAAATGATCCCGAGAGAACTATTATTGAACATGATAATGGATTTACCATGGTTAATACAAGGTTGATCGAGCGAGCTGGAAATGAGCCCTATGTTCTTCCAAGCCAATGTGAGCAAGTATTTTACTCAGAGGTTCTAGGTAAACCGGGTTGGTCATTTGTTGTTAGACATGATCCAAGAGGAAGGCTGGTAAAGTATAATGTGGTGGAAGAAGAAGACACCAAAGAACTAGAAGATGATGTTAATGATGATCAGAATCAAAAAATAGTTGATGATGTGCCTGATGAAGATGTCAAAGAGGAGGAACTATATCATGATGATGAAGGAGTTAATGTTCATGAATATGATATCTGTGTGGATGATGACATTATCGAAACTGATATCAATGACGAGGATGATGATATGACCAATCCTTACAATGTTGCATCTGGATCAGATGATATGTCAGACAAAGAGTTTGATGAAGAAGAAGATCAATGACATATAAATGTATGAGTTATGTGATTGTATTATCTATTTGATATTCATTTCTTGATAGAATTATATTTGACTTATGTGGTTACATAATTAATTCATGATGTTTTTAATTTTTATGCCAGTACATAATTAATTCATGATGTACTTTTTAATGTTTAATTTTGATTCATGATGTTACAACTATTGTAGTTCTCCTAGAAATTTCCATATGATCATAATGAATAGTGTTTTGGGAAATTTCATGAAAGAGACACATTGATCGTAGTAGTGAAATAATTGCAAAGTCATTTAGATTTTTTAGATCAATCACCCTTCACAATGTCATTTTTAGGATCATCTCCAATTTGATTACTAGGACACATAAGGATGGATTTGGTTGGCTCATCTTGGAGGAACATTGTGACTTTGTGTAATGTGAGAAAATTTTGGATGGGGTACTTGCTATTGCTAAGGTGGATCACTCCTTTCTGCGAAGGCCATACACTTATGATTGGGTCAAGTGTTCTTTTCTTTAGAAAATTCCTATTGCCTTTTGATAGGTTATAATTTTATTAGATGGGTTATGAAGCACTTATTTCAATTAATTTATGTCTATTTTAATATATAATTTATTAAATTCAAACACATCCAAAATTATGTCCTTTGCTTTAATTGATTATTACGTTATTTAATTATTAACTCAAATGACACCTCCAATTTAACTATATATATCTAATTGAATATATCTAAAGTGTTGAACATTTTTAGATCAAATTTAGTAATTAACTCAAACAACTTTTCCAATTTAACTAACATATTTTAAGATATTAAACAAATATGATTTATGAAAGAAGTATATTGGCGTGAAATTAAATATGATTTGTATTCCAATGTAAAAACTACAAAGAATGGAAACAATTCTTTCAACACATAAACTATTATGTAGTAGTCAATTAAAATGAAAAAGCTTACTCTATATTAGTTAGGATACACAACTAAGAAAATGATCTAAATAGTCTAATAATTTCAAAAACACAAACAATATTAGGTAGATAATCAAACATCTTTCATTTCTACAGTGACTTATTTATCCTAGAGAAACTAAGTATTTAGTATACAAAGAAAATGAACAAACCCACAACTAACCCTATTTTGAAGGAGTTTAGTTTTCTCCCCTTCCTGATCTCCCTAATATTGTCTAATTATTTTAAAGAGACGAAGGGTCATAACAAAACTTTATTCAATCCACTAAATATCTTGGTTAATGAAACTTGACAAAAGCAACAAAACAATTGCTACATTTGGCATTTCATGTGGAATGAAGAGTGGTGACAATAATCTACTTATAGTTTAATAAAACACTATTTTTAGAAGGCTTGACATTAGAGAGATAGAGAAGAAGGGGAGAGAGGGAGAGATAGGTTGAAGAGGAGGAGAGAGAAGAGATAAAGATAGATAGGACGTACAAAAGGGAGAGAAAGAAGAGGGGGAGACTAGGGAAAGCGATATGTAGAAAGGGAGAGAGAGAAGAAGATAGGGGAGAGAGGGAGAGATAGCTCAATATATATAGAGGGAGAGGGAGAGAAATAGAAAGGGGGTGATATAGAGAGATAAAGGGGGATGGTGAGAGAGAGAGAGATAGAGATATATGGGAAGAGAAAGAGAGATGGAGCTATATGGGAAGAGAAAGAAAGAGATGTGGAGATAGAGAGTCGATGGATAGGGGGATAGGGAGGGAGAGATGGTGAGAGATAGAGAGGGGGCCGATAGATAGCTGAGAGGGGGAGGGAGAGAAAGGGATATTGATAGGTAGAGGAGGAGAGATAGAGAAGAGGGGGAGAGTCGAGGGAGAGATAGGTTGAAGAGGAAGAGAGAGAAGAGATGGAGATAGATAGGTAGAAAAGGGAGAGAAAGAAGAGGGGAGACTAGGGAGAGTGATATGTAGAAAGGGAGAGAGAGAAGAAGATAGGGGAGAGAGGGAGAGATATCTCAATATATATAGAGGGAGAGGGAGATACACAAAAAGGGGGTGATATAGAGAGATAGAGGGGGATGGTGAGAGAGAGATATGATATATGGGAAGAGAAAGAGAGATGGAGATATATGGGAAGAGAAAGAGAGATGGAGATATATGGGAAGAGAAAGGAAGAGAGGTGGAGATAGAGAGTCAATGGATAGGGGGGATAGGGAGGGAGAGATGGTGAGAGCTAGAGAGGGGGCTGAGAGATAGCTGAGAGGGGGAAGGAGAGAAAGGGATATTGATAGGTAGAGGAGGAGAGATAGAGAAGAGGGGGAGAGAGGGACAGATAGGTTGAAGAGGAAGAGAGAGAAGAGATGGAGATAGATAGGTAGAAAAGGGAGAGAAAGAAGAGGGGGATACTAGGGAGAGTGATATGTAGAAAGGGAGAGAGAGAAGAAGATAGGGGAGAGAGGGAGAGATAGCTCAATATATATAGAGGGAGTTTGAGAGACATAGAAAGGGGGTGATATAGAGAGATAGAGGGGGATGGTGAGAGAGAGAGAGATATATATGGGAAGAGAAAGAGAGATGGAGCTATATGGGAAGAGAAAGAGAGATGGAGATAAATGGGAAGAGAAAGGAAGAGAGGTGGAGATAGAGAGTCAATGGATAGGGGGGATAGGGAGGGAGAGATTGTGAGAGATAGAGAGGGGGACAAGAGATAGCTGAGAGGGGGAGGGAGAGAAAGGGATATTGATAGGTAGAGGAGAGATAGAGAAGAGGGGGAGAGAGGGAGAGATAGGTTGAAGAGGAAGAGAGAGAAGAGATGGAGATAGATAGGTAGAAAAGGGAGAGAAAGAAGAGGGGGAGAGGGAGATCAATATGTATAAAGGGAGAGAGAGAAGAAGATACATTTTGAACACGAGCACACACTTTCTTGTGCATGCAAGAAGTTTTTGGGGGATATTATAGATCTATCAAGTTGGGCACTCAACCTCTTCAAGCTCAAATGGAGGTGCAATAAGAAGCAATATATAAAATTCATTTGTTGCATTTGAGTCTTTATTTTGTGTCTTTTTTCCTCTTGTTCACAATCATTATGGATTAACACATTCATTTCTAAATTTATCTTTTATATTTGGAGGTAGAGGTTCTACTTCTAACTAGTAATTATGGTTGACAATGAAGCAATCTAAGTTGGATAAAATGTTTGGTACTTGGTTGAATTCTCTATAGGTATACAAAATTTAAATGTTACTTTTTTTATAAGGTCTTTAATGTCTAAAATGATATTACTAAAGGACCATTTGCTAGAGGTTTTAGAATTCAACATATCAACAATAATGTCAGAATCTAGTTTAGTCACCAAGTCTAGAATGTTAGGATTTTTTGCCAACTCTATTTAAATAAGAGTAGTAGAGGCTTCTACATTATTGTTAGTTTGAACACCCATTTTTTTAGTAAATGCAACAATCAAACCCCCCTTGCTATTCCTAAGCACTCTTACTCCTGTTTACCTTGGATTTCCTTTAGAAAAATCACCAAAATTGAGCTTAATCCATCTTGTGTTTGGAGGTATCTATAAAATAGATCTTATTTTCTAAATTCTAATAGTAGATCAATATTAATATCCAAAGCAGATTCAATATTTTAAAAAGAAACTTCTTTTTTTGAAATCATAGGGAACGATTTGGGTCTTTTGATTAGAGAAGAATCAATATTTTCTTGAATGGTTTGGCCTTTTTTTATCATCACCATCTTCCAAGGCCTACTTTTTTTGTTGAAGATATTTTTATTGTCTTCCTTCCAAATACCCTAGTAGATATGTGGAATGGATTGCAATCAAATTTCTCTAATAGTAGGATGAGAAAAATGAGAAACCCAATTAGTTTCCAATAATTGGATATTTTGAGGCCAAAGCTACAAGGGTTTGAACATATTTAAAATAGTTTTCCTAATTCTCCAAGAAATAAACACTCAATTAATTAATAATTAATGTATTTTTTTACTTTTTTACATAAATTACACCTATTGGCAAGGGAGAAACCCCTATTCTCTAGTTGAATTTTTGTGCAAGAAATTTCATAAGAATATTGAAACCAATTAAGGTCCAATTGATGTAATAGACCAAAATATTTCATCTTGTCTAAGAAATAAATTAAATCTAAAAAATTGATTCTGAGAATTAAATTATACAAATCAACATCATCAAAAATACCTGGTTGATTTCTAGAGATCTTCACAAATATACTTTTTTATGGCTTGATTCTCATAGTTGACAATGGAACATCCAAATCTTTCAAAAATATCTTCTTTGATACACACACAAGGATATGAAATTTAAAGAGCCTCTTGAGAAAGCCATAGGTCCTCCTAGAAGTGGATAATCTCACCATTATATTCCTTACAACTTATACATTTTCTTAATGTAATAGTTTTGAATTCATTATATTTCTCAAGATTGTTGAACTAGTAGGGATACTTAACAAAAGGACTAGAGGGACCATTTTGATTTCTCAAGTATTATACATTTTTACGATACTTCACTCACTATTGGATGACAAGAGTTTTGAACCAATATTTGCAAATTGTGTTTTATTCATTTATTTAATTTTTCATAGCACCATCTAACCTTGGCTCTTTAGATGAAATTTTTTTCATGCCCATGCAGATGCCTCTAGTACTACAATAAGTGTAATTCTAGCACAATCAAGAGGATATAGAGATAATCCTATAGCTATTGGTAGTAGGAAATTATCATAGGCTAAGTAAAATTACACAACAAAAAAGAGAAGCCTTGGTAACATTGTATGTACTCAATTTTTAGAAATTATCTATTATCTACTCTATTTATATTATTTGCAAATCACGAACCATTGAAATACCATCTTAGTATACTTATGTTGAAGGAAGAATATGTAATTCATTATTTTTATTCCAAGAATTTAAGTTCAAGATGATTGTGAAGTTGGAGTATGTTGATTAGGGGATATATTATTTTAAAGTTAAAAAAGGGAAATATTTGGGTTTAGGTTAAGATGATATTCATATTCATATTATATATTATATTAATATATATTATAATAATTATAATATTATATTAATATTATAAATTTAGCTAATATTATATAATTATATTAATTATATATAATTTATTATGTAAAATTTAATAATATGGCGCCACAATTTTCATTTTAATTGACATAATCAAAACCTAGCTCGTCAATTGGAGAAGTGAGTCGTGCACCAGGAGGAAAGGTTGCAGGAAGCCTAGGGATCGAGCTTGCTTGGCTGCAAAATTGGAATTTTTGTGATTTGTTTTTCCGTGAAGGTCTCTGCATCTCGTCCGTTGCCAAAATGGTTTGTATATTTCATCTAAAATTTATGAATCAGAGTGCTATAGGGTTTTTGATTTGATTTGGTTTGTCTTCAATGCCGATCATCCATTATATTGTGTTCATTTCACCTTAGTAACTGTACATTGTCTGAAACATTTGATTGAATCAACATTTTGCATTCACATTATACCGTGGTGTCATGTTTCTTCCTTTTCATACTCGGCCTCATCACTGGGTATTGCAATTTTGATATTGTTGGCATTCTTAAATCCAATGCTCTTTCCTTATATGGATGCCTCTCAAGTTATGACATTACATGGAGCATGGAAGATTCATACGCCACAAATTCCTCTCCTTACAAAGTTACTTGCTACTATAGTTTAATACTCAACACCTTTTGAGCACTCTAAAAAACACAAAATACTCATTCAAAATAATCTTCAATTGACATTTCTACCAAGTTGATAATATTGTCTACCAAAGCATTTTTCATACATGTCTACCAAAGCATTTTATCAAACAATTGACTGCCTTGCTGATATGGGCTAAAAGCCTAAAACAAGTGCTTTTGAACAAGCTATGGGAAAAAATCTATCAAAGCATAATAGCAATAACATAGAAAAGGCAATGAACTATTTGGAAAAATGCCTTCAAAGAATTGTGGTCCCATGGTGATGGAATTCCATGACGAATGTCTATGGCTATGGATTGTCATGGCATTCCATCTTCATGAGACTACATTTCTTTGAGGCATTTTTTCAAACAATTCATTGCCTTGCTATGCTACGACATTTTTCATACATGACTACCAAAGCATTTTATCAAACAATTCACTACCTTAATGCTATGGTTAAAAGCCTAAAATAGGTGCTTTTGAACAAGCTATGGATGCTTGGAAAAAAATTGTCTAAGCATAATAGTAAGCAATAACATAGAAAAGGAAATGAAATGTTTGAAAAAATGCCTCAATGGTGATGGAATGCCATGACAAGCCATATACAAGGCAGTGAACTATTTGAAAAAATGCCTCAAAGAAATGTGGTCTCGTGGTGATGGAATGCCATCACCACGAGACCACATTTCTTTGAGGAATTTTTTCAAATAGTTCACTACCTTGTATATGGCTTGTCATGGCATTCCATCACCATTGAGGCATTTTCCATCACCATGAGACCAAATTTCTTTGAGGCATTTTTAAAAATAGTTCATTGCCTTGCTATGCTACAACATTTTTCATACATGACTACCAAAGCATTTTATCAAACAATTCACTGCCTTAATGCTATGGCTAAAAGCCTAAAATAGGTGCTTTCAAACAAGCTATGGATGCTTGGAAAAAAAATGTCAAAGCATAATAGTAAGCAATAACATAGACAAGGCAGTGAACTGTTTGGAAAAATGCCTCAAAGAATTGTGGTCTCATGGTGATGGAATGCCATGACGAATGCCTATGGCTATGGATTGTCATGGCATTCCATCTTCATGAGATTCCATCTTCATAGAATTATCCTTTAAAAAAACAAGAAGAGCAAGCTCATTGTTGACAAAAGGCATATATTCAAGGATACCAACATATGCCTCACTAGAATGAGAGTCCTCCAATTTGTCAAGAATCTCATCTAAAGTATCAAATTCATTGTCGTAAATTTTTCTATTTTCTATTTTATTATTTCCTACATAATCAAGGATGAAATTCTATTAGCTACAAGTCTATTAATATTCTCAAGAATTTTTGGGCTATGCCTTCTTTGATGAACATCCATTTTTCATTGAAAACAAGCATTCAAACCTCTCAAAACCTCAATATCATGTTTAGTTTGATTATCACTCAATTGAAAGCACAAAATATGTAGAATACACTCATCATATTTGAGAGATATAAAAACCCTAGAGTTAAGATGGGGAAGAGTAGACCTTGTTTCTTCCACTTGCAACACATTACCCAAAGATTTGAGGACTTGAGGGATAAAAGTTCACATCTAAGTAGAGATATTTTAAAATTTTAACCACCTTAACATATAATTGGCTAAAGCATTACATAGGGTAGAATCAAGGGTTCAAAGATGGACCTAAAAAACAAAATTTCCCATATTCTAAAACTCTTTCTTTTAAAAATCTTGATTGTATATCGTGATTTTTGAAGAAGAAAGTGAATAAATCTTATGTATCATTCTATAGAAAGAAACATAGACAAGGCAATGAATTGTTTGGAAAAATGCCTCAAAGAAATATGGTCTCATGGTGACAGAATGCCATGACAAGCCATAGACAAGGGAGTGAACTGTTTTAAAAAATGCCTCAAAGAAATGTGGTCTCATAGTGATGGAATGCCATGACGAATGTCTATGGTGATGGATTTTCATGGCATTCCATCACCATGAGACCACATTTCTTTGAGGCATTTTTTCAAATAGTTCACTTCCAAATATATGATATAAGGGATGAGGATGGGATTGTGTCTCAAATGATTTTGGCAGAATAGGTACCTCTCAGTCTTTAGCTTTCAATGAAAAAGATATCAACATAGACTCGTGTTCCCATATTCAATAATAAAGCGAGCTCTAGAATGATATAAAATACTCTATTAAAAAAAGGATGACAACAACTAATCAATATCAATTTCCAGAGGAACTGGTGAGTAGGGGAAGCTTCTTTAGATGATTAACTAGATGATCAAACCACCAACTTAGCACAACTCTCTCAAATACTCTTTAAGTGGGCCTTTCCAATCCACTATTCCTTCAAGGAAAAGACCCTCCCAACTAGGGTTGTTGTACTCAAACAATCAAGAGGGCTTGCATCCACTTGGATCATGTCAAATAGGACTAAACCAAACCATGAAACTCAAGTTTTCATTTAGGAAACTCCATTTTCTGATTGCTCTAACCACTAGGCCTCTTTACCACCAACTTAGCAGAACTCTCTCAAATACTCTTTAAGTGGACCTTTCCAATCCACTATTCCTTCAAGGAAAAGACCCCCCCAACTAGGGTTGTTGTAATCAAACAATCAAGAGGGCTTATATCCACTTGGATCATGTCAAATAGGACTTAACCAAACCATGACACTCAAGTTTTCACTTAGGAAACTACATTTTCTCATCGCTCTAACCACTAGGCCTCTTTACCACTAAAAGGCTTGTAGCACTGCCCGATAGGACAATCAAAATAAAATCCACATATAAGCTTCTATCAGGCCCAAACCACTGAACTTAGAAAAGTAATATATGACCCTACAAAGTCTCAAAACCTTCTTTCTTGACAGTGGACAGTAAAAGAGAAATGGACCAAAACAACACTGCTCCAAGAGGCCTAATTGGTAGGCTACAACAGGACAATTGACTATCTAGGCTCTCCCCTTCACCCCAAAGCCTTGAAATAGGTTCTTACATGCTAGTTACACCCATGTCTATATTTCCTAAGTCCCTTCACAGTTAAAATCACCCTAAACAAGCAAAACTCAGCTTTTTGCTTCACAATCTAGTCTTGTCACATGAGGATGCCAGGCCTAAGACATTGTAAAACTTCCTCCACACAACATTCCATTCTCCATAACCCTAAAAATATGAAAATATACACAAATATCTACCATCCCACCAAGAATTAGCATTATTACAACATGGATATGGAAGAAAGAGCCATTCTTCAATCAAAACCCTAGTTTTGAGGGTTTTTAGACCAATTCCTACTAAAATGGCGATATCTTCTTTTATACTCAATGAAAACTTATCAAATCACCTCCAAAAGAAATCTAGGTCTTCCCTCTATCCAACCATAATAAGAATTTACCCATACAATACATACAAAGGTTGTACCACACAGTAGAACATGACATTTACACAGATTTTCCAGAAAACAACAAGCTTTTGCATTAGAACTTCAAAATGATTCATCAACCCACATGCCTCGACCAAGAGAGGCTTATTTATATCTTCAACCAACCTTCCCAATGTCCCACAACTGAAATTTGAATTGGTTGTACATTGGGAACTAACAAAACATCATTTAGACACCTAATTGCCTAGTTAAGGCAACTTAATACAACTTCCACAAACCCAAATACAAAGAGCCTTCAAGAGGTGTCAAAAGGCATCAAAAACATTTCAAAAAACCAAGGAAACTCCCCTCAAGCACCTGGTTGCATCATGGAATTTTGATTCTTTAATTTTCCAAGGTGCACTAAGCTTACAAAGTGAGGATGGAGACCTTGTGATTACATTGAAACTTATCACCAAGACTCAAAACCTACTACAAGCCTTTGAAGAATCAAAATGTTGTTGTTTCAAATGATTATGAGCCCTAACTTTCACTATTTGAAGATGTTGAAACCTTGTCATAGAGAACTAGAACATTGATGCAACCACTCATCCTACCTTCAAACATACCAAAAGTCTCCAAGCAATTAGACATAGGAAGATTTAAGATGAATTAAACAATTTTTATTGCCAAAGCATAAACTTATGATGACTTAAACAATCCTAGTACACACTCCCTCCCCATTAACCACTTAGACATATGGATTTTATTAGTGGATAGCTGAACCACCTCACACGTGCACTTGAATTATATCTATTAGTGTTCTAATTCATCTTTTTCAAGACTACTTAAACCAAAATATTATGTATGGTGAAACCATTCTTCTACACAATACATTTGAGGCCTTGGCTGTGTAACTGGTGGACCATAGTCACATTTAACACTTGTTACAAAGTTTAAAGTCATTAATTGCAAGGGATAGTCTCCTTCATACATTGATTTGATTTGTGATGGACACATTTGGATGGTAGTAACAATAACTCGCAATCTATCAAGACTTGATTACGTTATAACCAGTCAAATTCTAGTGATGAAATGATAGATTAATCATAATGTCACCTTGGGATCACATCACCATGAAATAAATTCATCTAACATCCTTATGAGTGTAGATACCACCAAATAGGTATTTGTTAGATCTATCTTCCTCGAGCGAGGGAAATTCAGGAAGAGAAGAGGAAAGCGAGACATGTAGTAGGTCTAAAAGAGGGAGATCAACTAGAGGTCAAAATATTAGAAGAAAATTCCGTAAACGCATGGAATTTTTTCTTGTTGAAGGGGGGTCACGTTCTTATGATGATGAGAGCATAGGCGACATCGAGGTGCCCTTGAGGTACAAACATCTACAGAAACAATGGGTACCTAGGGAACTTCCTCCAATAAACACTGATTTTTGTGTCAATGAGAGGATATATCACATAGCACCATTGTCATTACATGGTTTGGGCCTATTTTGCATGGATGACATAAAGGTCTGTTATGAAAAATTTACTGAATTGATGGAGTATGTTGGACCCTGTTACAGTTACAAAGATTGGATGTAGCTGGTTTGATATACACGAAGTATGCGTAGGTATGTACGATCAACAAATTATATACAACTAAAAGATAAGGATCAAAATAAAGGAGTGGTTGTGTACATTGATGGAAGGCCAAAAGCATCAGGGAATATTGTAGGGTTTATAAATAGTACACGACCTGGGTCAACAAATAAGCAACCCAATTGCATATTCGAGGCGTGCGAGGGAAACCATGTATTCATATGTGCGATAAAATCAATAACTGCAGGGGGAGAGTTGCTAATCGATTACAATTTGAATCGCTTAGATACAAACATAGTTACTATGAGGGTGGTACGTACTATATACCATTTTACCCAACCTCCAATTAATGACTCCAATATACCATTTTATTATTATATATTTTTTTAAAGTCTATTGGTTTCATTTTAGTAATTTTTTTTATATTTAATTTTTGTCATAGCAGGACATTGATCATACGGGGAAGGCTCTGGACTAGACCACAGATCGTGATGCATCTTCAGGCGCTTCTACCTGATAGGTTTACCTCATTGTTATTGTACAAATTAGATACGAGAAAAATGTTTTATTATTATGTTTTTTTCATAAGTTTATTGGGTTAATTTCAATAATATTTTAAATATTCTTGTTGCAGACAACGTATTGGGGAAAGGCACCAGCAGTAGAGGAGAGCATCCATAGGGTTGAGGTGCAGTCACTGTTATTGGATGATGACATCTCATATTCAACAAACCCTCTCGGTATGATAAGGAAGACAAAAAAAATTGCAATGAAGAAACCCTTCAATTGTTATTCATAGTGCCTCAGACATATGAGATAAGAGAGGGTTAAAATATTGACTGAGAGAGTACAAAACTTGCAAGTAAGTTGTCATGAGGTCTTTAGTTATAACATAATTTCATTCATGGTTTTATAATTTGTAATATTTTATGTCATGAACTAAATTTGTGTTGTTTTTACAGGATTTTTTACGTCCTCATGATGCTACTGCCCATGATCAGGGTACTGTAGGTGCTACCCGTGGAGTAGGGGTTGGTACAAGTGTCCATCCTGATCTTCCTACACATACATCACATGATCATCCAACCCCATCATCCGTGCCTATATTGTCGACTGAAATGTCGACAACACATAACATGCACACATCAGGTAGTACTGGTGATGCAGAGGCCACTAGTGTTGGTGATGTTTTAGCAGCATTTCTTGGATCTTCCCGTATTAATAGTACAAGAACATTGCCAGTCACATTTGTGGTGACTGAGAATTTCATTCCCATAAAGATAGAGAAGATCCCAGGTAATTTAAAATGTTTTAATTATTATTATATATAATCCAATTGAAATTTACTTATTGATCACTCTTTTTAGACTAATGATCCCATGATCATTTTGCAGGAAATGATGTTTTTTATAAACGTCTAGGTGATATAACATTGGAGCTCTTTGGGCCCACCATACGTACACGGTGGAATGCCCAAAACAAGATTTAAAGGATGAGCTCATTAACCGTTTAGTTGTGCTGTTCGGTGATAAAACATTCAACCAAATGAAGGTCCTTAAGAAAGCTGGTACATATCTAAATTATGTGAGGGACCAATATAGGTCACATTTAGAGAAGAAAAAAAAGTACAAGCATCCCCCCATGATTCCGGAGAGGGAGTGGAAGGACCTGGTGTTGGATGGAAAGGAGAAGGCTGAAAAGAAAAAAAAGAAAGACACCACCGGGCCAAGGAAGGTATGTGATACTATCAACAATGTAATTATATACTAATTACTCTTTCTTTTTACATAATCTAACATATTTCAAACTTTTCATAGGCTGTCTGACACATCGAAGGTAACAAAGGCAAGACTAGAAAAACACGGGCAACACAAACTTGGCTCTAGTGGTTATATGAAATTAGCTGCAAGAATTGTAAGTATCAATAAATGAAATATTGCATCCAAATAATAAATTGAAAACAATTTTGGTTTTATCACACCATAAAAGAAAAATTCATGATCTTATGCAAAAATGCAGGGCTTTGAATTCAACAGAGCGCCCATAGAAGAGGAAATGAAGATTGCCTTCCAGCATGGCTATGAAGCTATGGCTAAATGCCTAAGAGTCTTGACTGGGCAAACACAATCTTCCATTGCATCCAACATGCAGGTAAATAAAATCAATAAAGTTTATTTAAAATTGAATACTTGTGCAATCTATTCAATATTAATTTCCACCATAAAGTAATTATGTGCCTATTTGTTTAAACATATATACAATGATAATACTACACTTGACATTGGAATGCAGCCTGGTGAGGGTGGAGCACAACCTGCAGATGAAGGTCATGGTGTGCATCTCGGTACTGGATGTATTCATGTGCTATACAAAACACAATATGGATTAATACAATTAAACATCTTTAATTGCAATTGGTGTATTAATTAATGTAACCTTTCATGTTTCAACTTTAGAGCATGTAGAGTGTGATCAACATGTTGAGCATGATCAGGCTAGAGAAGATCAGGAACATGATGTGGCCCCATCAAGTAAAGAGGACCACTCTAATGTTCTTTTAAACATATTTAATTGCAATTGGTGTATTCATTAATGTAACCTTTCATGTTTCAACTCCAGATCAGGATTTAGAGGGTGTTCAGCATGTTGAGCATGAGGCTATACAACAAGATCAGGAACATGATGTGGCCCCATCAGTTAAAGAGAACCACTATAATGTTCTTTTAATTAATAAAATACTTGTAACAATAATAACAAAACATATCAATTTAACATTTCTTTGTTATTGCAGCAGACCCCCCCTTGCAGCAGCCTCCATGTTGTGATCAATACACGACTAGGTGTACATTAAGATCATGAGCAGAGTGGAGAAAAACTAAAGGGGGGACAAATGAATTAGAAAATGATACTCCACTTTATCTTTTTTTATTTTCAAAAAAGAAACAAAAAAAAAGTGATTGTAGTCATATTATGACAACCATATTTTTGGTGATATGTAAAAATTGAATGAATGAATGTTATATGTTAATGAATGAATGCTACATGTTATTAATGGATGAATGCATGATTAATGTTATATGATAGAGTATGGGGAATTGAGAGTGATGTGAGGGGGGGAGGGTCCAAATGAGCTTCCATTGTCATGTGGTTGGCCCTGTTAAGTAGAGAATATTAAACTATTCTCGAAACAAAGAGAAGTTCAATCCAACTACATTCAAGTATCTTTTTAATTCCTTTATCTTTCATCGATCTCTTTACTATTTGAACCTCGAATAGATGTTTTCCATGAAGAACCCATTATTGTGAAATGTGCCTCTAATTGAGTAAAATGAATCCCTTCTCTACATCATAATTTTAAGTTGTTTCCATTCCAATGTTCTGAGTTTACTTTTTTTGTATGGCTTTGTATGAATACAACATTATGTTGTGTGTGGATTTGGTTTCAAAGCTCTATTTATTTTTTTATTTAGTGGTGACATAACTCTAAAATTTTATTTTTTTGTGCATAATAGGATAGTGGAAAAATTGACAGCTTAGAAGGGTTTAGAGGCTCGATTGAGATAGATACACTGATATTTAGATCTTGTTGTTGATGGGAGGCTTCCACTTAACCATGAAATTTTGTACCATCTGTAGGTATGTAAAAATTTCTCTACTTACATTCATTCAACTTACTGTCTTCCTTACCAAAATCTACCCTTATTAAGTCACAACCATAACTAGCTGATTCAAAGTCAAGGTGGAGGAGACTCAAACAAATCATATTTCAATAGAGGAGGAAAGGCAAACCATTTTATAAAGAAACCATGAGGTGTAGATAAAAGTTTAAAATGGCAATCAAGTATGAATAAAATTATGGATAGTGAAACATG